>JAQZBX010020791.1:0-32719 GCA_029593785.1 Cabassous unicinctus | reverse complement strand
AGGTCTGGGTAGAGGACAGCACAAGTGGGGAGGGGTTTCCTGATGCCGCACAGCTACCTCCACCCCGCCCGCACATCGAGTCTCCCCAGGATCTGTAGGTTGGCAAGACTGACACCAACTAGCAGCAGGGAAGACACCCGCCTTACCAGCACATGCAAAGAAATGCGCAAATCTGGCGTACAATCGAAGAAGCAGGTAACTGCATACATCTGTGTAACCAGCCCTGCCAAGCTAAGCATGTTCCCTTCACCGCAGGAAGTTCCTCGAGCCGCTCTCCAGGAAGTCTCTGCCGTGCACCCCCGCCCCAAAGGCGACTGTTCTGATTCCTTTTCACGATATACGAGCTTTTTCCGGTTCTACAATTCCAAATAGATGAAATTGTACATTATACGGTTTTTTTCACGTAGCATAAGGTTTTCAAGATCCACCGATGTTTCCCTGTAGATCAGTAGTGTTTTCGTCTCCTCGGCTGCTCAAGCAAATGCCACGCAAAGGGGTGGCTTAAATGATGGGAATTTAACAGCTCATGGCGCTGAGGTTGGGAAAAGCCCAAATCAAGGCGTTGCCAAGGCGATGCTCGGCTGCTGGTGGTCCTGGCCCCTTCACTCGTCACGTGGCAAGGCACCTGGCCGCGTCTCCTGGTCTCGTTCTGCGCTCCTTCTGTGGCTTTCTCTCTCTCTCTGTCTGAATTTCATTCCACTTATAAACAGTTCTAATAACAGGAGTAAGACTCCCCCCGATTGGGCTGCCCACACCTTAAGTGAAGAAACCTCAGCCAGATGTCCTAGTTACTATGGGCTCACACCCATGGGAACGGGACAGTTTAAGAACCCACAAGCAGTCTGTTTCTTTTTTTGTCAGTACTAATCCACTGCATGAATGCCATGCTTTGCTCATCCCGTCTCGAGCTGAAGCTTGCCGGTGCGATTTCCCGCTTTGGCTTTATGAATAATGTGGCTTTGAACATGCTTACGTACATCTTTTTGCGACATGCATTTTCTTTCTTTCCTTCTTTTTTAGACTGGCTTTGCTGGTTGCTGAATCTGCCGTTTTCCACTCCACGTGTATATCCAGTTGCCCAGCAATCATTTCTTGAAAAGACTTTCTTTCCCCCATTGATTTGTTTTGGTGCCTCTCTATAAAACCAGGTAACTGCATGAGTTTGGGCCCATTTCTGGGCTTCCTAGTCTTTGCATGGACCTGATTCTTCATTTTATGTCAATACCACTTGTTTTAATAAAGAGTAGCTCTACAGTGAGTCTTGGAGTCTCCACTGAGCATTCCTTAGTGGCCCTTTTACTGCGTCCAGCAGGTTCATATTTGAGACCTAAGTTTTAAAGCAACCCAGTGGTTTCCTTAAGCGTTGCATCTTACCCACTACTCAGAAGGGCACCATCAGCGAAAGCCTATGCAGGCAGTGAGCGTTGCTGACTGCAACACTGCCGGCCGCTCTGCTAGGCTGGAGAGCACGCTTCAGAGAAGCAGAGCCGCGCCCCTCTGCTGGACTGGACGGGCCGGGCTTGCCTCTCAGGTCGTCTCAGTCTCGTTTCTGCAGACCGAGTTTCTTTTCCTCAGCCACACGTGGCGGGAACGGGGCCCTCCTAGTTCCAGTTCCCTAACACCCCTGCCCCCTAGCAGTGGCCCAGCTTCCTCTTAGCACATTTCAGGATCTGTGGCCTGCCCACCCACGACACGGTATACTCCTTCCACATGGAGTTTCTGTCTAATTTGATCACCACTGATCCCCAGTACCCAAAAGCTCCGGGCTCATGGTAGACCCTCAATAAATATCCGTTGTGTTCCACCTAATGACATTAAAAAATAACTTTCAAGAAGGTAAAACTATGGCTTTCATGAAAATATAAAATAAACACGCATCAAAGATTTTATTCAGTTCAGTGGTTAGTGAGGGAATTAGTAAAATATTAAGACTGACTCAAAGCTAGGTATTTTGAGACAATTTAATTAAGGAACATTAAGATAAAGTTGCTGGGTCAGATACAAAGCTGATTAAAGTCCAACAGGGTAACACACCATAGCCTTTGTGGCTGCCTTTTCACTAGACAGGAATTATTTGCTTCTCTATTAATTAAGAAAATCTACAAGTTAACTCCTCTGGAGTTGTACAAGATTCTTATAGGAAAATCAATTAAAGTTGTAGACCAGTCTTACATTGGAAAAATACCCAATAATTAATCTCTTGTGCCGATGCCCAACATTTTGAGAATTCTCCGACAACCTAGAGCAGTAGGAGTGAGGTTTCTGTGCCTTGAAAAGGAAAGAACCACGTGGACTGGGCAGAAAGCAAAGCAGTGATGTGTGTTTCCGTGTCTGTGTTAGGCGCCCTCTTGACTCCCGGGTTGGACTGATCTTTAAAAACCAGTTGGGCTGGCAGGTCATTGGCCGTGTGGTCAGACACTCAGCGAGAAGGAGTGGTCGCGGTGAGAGGGATCACGAGTCCTTGCCCTGCAGCCTGCAGTGCCGCCAGAAGATCCCCCAACACCGGCTCTCTCCCCATTCATTCTTTCCAAACATCTTTAGCTCCTGCTAACATTTTCTTGGATTTTTTGTATGCCCTCACTTTTCCCAATATTCACCCCATTCTACTTCCACCACTGACTTTAATCTTGGAATCTGACTCCTGTTCCCGTTATTTTACTACAATTACTCTCAAAAGTTACCAAAGGCTAACTCAACAACACACGTGGCTTTTCATTGCTTCTCCCCCTAGCGGCACGGGGCGTGGTGGGGCTCCCTTTCTGAAATCGCATCTTCCCGTGGCCTCTGCAACGCTGCCCCTTGAATAAGATGCTTCCATCGCGTATATTATCAGCTGAATCCAGAAACTGAGAAATGGCAAAAACTCTGTCTAAGTTACCTCAATTCACATGCACACACGTGCACGCACCCGCCCCGGCAGGGGAGGACACACTTAGAGACACGCTGTAGCAGAGCACACGTCGCCAGCCCTCAGCAGAGCCGCTCTGGAAAAGGCAACCGGCAATGCCCATTTTCCCAGGGAAAGGCCGGAAACGAGAGTGGGGCAGTCAGACACTGGAGGAGAGAGGCCTTCGGGGCGGCTTCTGTGCTGTGCTGAATCTCTGCTTCCTCCCTGGCCAGCCCTGCTCTTTTCCCTCTGCAGGGTCCTCCGCTCAGAGAGGGCCTGAGCGCCGCTGGTCTCCTGCACAGGGATTCCGTGAGCACCCCAGGAAGGCACCGTGCCCTCAGGAGCCCGGTGTCCGTGCCGTCGTGGCCACAAGAGCCTACCTGCGGAAGGGACATTGCACGGCGTTTCGTGTTGAACTCTCGACTCTTGGATGTGGACGTTTGTATGCAGCATGATTCCTAAATTCTTGCCCACATCAACCCTGGTGGACTAGAAACTTTTCTCTTTGTTTTTGGGTTGGTATGCATGGGTATCTTTAATGTGGGGAATCAGACGTAAAGTTCAGGAAGAGCCAGTTAAGAACGGTTAAACTTTTCCTCCATAATTGTTAAAATTGTTCTGATATCAAGAATAACTACTTTGCAATAAAACACACTTTAGCCCTAAATGAAAATATCTGTGCATACTTTGAAGACCAGGAAAAAATGCTGCTTTGGCTGACTCTCCTTTACGTCTATTCATAGGAGAAGGTTTCTCGTTTTTGATCTAAACTTGAACATTGTCGACTGGGTCGGCCCTTACACAGGATAGAACCCATTCCAGCAGTAGTGTGTTTTAACGATTTTAGGGCAGTTTGAAGAGCTTGTGAAAAACCTAAAAGCAGCAGTTTATGATTTGAAAGTCCTCGTCCCGGGCCTGCTGGGGTGGCCTCTTGGCTGAGCAAGGAGACGCTGGACAAGCCTTCCTTCCTTCTGAGCCTGCAGACCTGCAGTTGCCTGAATAAGTCACCGAGCCGAGGTTTCTGCAGAAGGACACGTGGCAGCACCTGCTTCTCACACAGTCGGTCTGCTGGGAAGGTTAGGTCCTTGGTGCCGTGAGCCCCTCAGGCACAGGTGTCTGTGTCTCGGCATTGGAAAAGCTGCAGGAAGGTAAGTCTCTCCTCCTTTGCCTCACCGTTCGGTAGGTTCTAAGTGTTAGAAGACAGCTTCAGCCTTGTTGGTCTTCCACAGTCGTTCTGATGAAAATGTTAGGAAACCAAGGGGGCTCAGCTTCCAGAGGGGTGGCTGGCCATCGTCTAAGGAGGCAGCTGGCACAGCCGAGGAGCATTTTCGAATCAGAGAGAGAGCCGTGTCATGGCGTGCCGCTTAGTGACCACGTGTGAGGCTGGGCAGGGTTTACTGTGCACTGTGTGCCTCAGTTTCCCCATCTTCATAATGGTATTAGTGATCCCCGCCTTACAGAGCTATTGTGAGGATTAAATGTAGTAAGTGTGGGTGTGCACCTGACAAATAGTAACTATTCAATTAGTGGTAATTCCTCTTAGTGTCTTTCAGTGATAATTTTGCTTTGTTGCTCTGTATATTTTGTCAGTAAGCGTCTTACAATCACATAAGCTTACACAGCATACTTCACTTAAGGTTCTTGTCCATTTTCCCCAGATGGGATCATGTGGGTGTGAGATGTACTTATCTCCTCTTCTTCTTCCCTCCCTCCCTCCCTCCCTTCTAGAATTGCACACAGCCGTCTGCAGTCCACAGTCTAACTGTGAAGTGACCTGGTGTTAAAACTGACCTGTGGGCTCGCAGTCTTGCTTAGGTACTGCGGCCCTGAGCCTGGAGGCGTCCTGAACTGAACTTCCGAGAGAGTAGTGACTGGATCAGCATTACCATCTTGCCTGAGGTCTGGGGATTTCCGTGAAGACCACTGGGAGGATGTGGGGGTGGTGGGAATGATAACCCGCCTGGGGACGCCTCCCCTGGGATGCCACGAGCGCGGCTGCCCAGGGGCTTCTCCTTCACATCTGGCTGTGTAACTACGGTTCCTTTGGGCGTCAGAAGCATGTCATGTCAAGGCGGAGCACAAGATGGCGCAACGACCCATCTTTTCATTTAAACCCCAGCTTAATCTAAATGCAATGCCGACAAAATAAAGTCCCCATTAGGTGACGAAAATGGGCTGGCCGGAGATCAAAGTGGACGCTGGGGCTCCTCGTTCTTCCTTCTTCCTCCGGCGCGTCCTGCAGTGCGCCTTGAGGTTTGGGCTCTCTCACCTGCTGGTTGTCCAGGTGCAGGTGAAGGGTCACAGGACGACCTTTCTCTGTCTGTGTCAGAGTGGGTGTTAGCTCCACGCGGCTTCTGGCCCTGGAGGCTGGAGGCCGGCCTCTCCCTCGGGGCCCTTCCCGGTGCCCGATGCCCGGGCCCCGAGGTGAGCCTGCAGCTGACACTGGGGGATGCGTCCACCGCCGCTTTCCAGCCTCCCGGGTTCCATCGCTCCCTTTTCTACCAGGACCTCGCTCTTATTCCCATCCCTGCCCAGAACAGCACAGCTTCTAAACAGTTCCCTCGTGTGTGCAATCGATGAATTGGATCAGATTTCCTAGAGACTGCCCCAATCTACAGGGGTTGAGCCCAGGACCAGTGTGCCCCCTGCCCCCAGCCTCCAGCACCACCTCACACCAAGTTGATCCTAAATGATCCCGTGTCCAGGAAGAGGATGAATGGCCATCTTCCTGGGCCTCATCCACACATTTTCAACAATTCCTGCCCTGTTCTCTTTCCCTCTGTTCTAGTTACTTGTTCTGACCCTTTAATTGTCCTTTGCCAGGAACTGAACAGAGGACTGGCTCAGATTCCTCCTTCCAAGCCAAGCCCTTCACGCAGACTCTCCCTGTTGCTCTCTAATTGCTTCCCTGCGGAGTCATCTTGATTGCTATTGTTTTGTATTTTGTTTGCCACATTTCCCTCTGGTTTGCATGCATTATATTTCTGCTTCATTAAAATAGATGGACGTGTTTATCAAAGTGACGGATTTAGATTCATGTCAGCTTGCAAATGAAATTTGAATCTGAGTCGTAAGATTCTAAAAATAAAACTGAAATGGTAACAATAACAGTTACAGAGTATGAGGTCAACATAAGAAATGAATGAGCTTTAATCCGTTGGGGGATGGTCAACGGGTGCAGCCTTAGATGCCTATAGAAATAATTACGGAGTCGTGGCAGCTCAAGTCTACCTAGTCAATTGCCAGTCTTTACCAATCAATAACTGATTTTCTGCAATGCAGAGAACACAATTCTCTGTTTCTCATTACTCGTAATAAATGTCAGTAGCAAACTTCTCCTGACATGTGTCAGACCCATTACAATAGCTACTGAATATGGAAAAAAGCACTTTATATTTTAAAATAAGAATAATCGAGCTCTTGATGGATAATATGTGTACCCAAGAATCATTTATCAAAACTTGCTGTAAGTGAAAATAAAAGTATTTTTCACACTATAAAGTGTTTCATAATATTTTTATTGTAATAACACTCAAGAATAGATAAATGTTTATGTGCTAATTAGGAAAAATAGCTGGAAACATTTCTTTCCAAAATATCATCTAAACCTTCAAAGGCACTTGTCCACCTCTGGGGGGCGGGGAGAGAAAGGGCATGTTCCACACAGTTATTGCAAGGGGACTGGAACCCGTATGTGCACCAGGAATTATCCGCACACTGAATAAAAAAATAACGTGTGTGTATGTATTAGCAATTTTTATGAATGCAGATGCTGTTTTGTGCGTGAAATAAAATTCAGTTAGTAGGAATGGCTTTGCCTGGGCTAGCAGAGGCAGTTTTCTCTGCTTTCTTCACTGAGCGTCTGTGTTCTTTAGAGAGGACAAGAACTGCTCCAGATAGCTGCCGCTTCCCTCTTCCTGTGCTCATCGGCCTTTTGAATGTCCTGTTCTTGCTTTAAGGACCTTTCCTCTTTATAGCCTTCCGCAAGTCACGGCAAAGAAGTCAGCTTCAAGGTGGACGCTGACTCCTTCGCTGGTCAACACAGACCTTGGAGTTCTCAAGAGAGAAACTGGAGGCTGATTAGCTGCTCTTCCAAAGCAAAGTCTCTTCCTAGTGAGGCCGAAGAAAACTCAAAATACCGGGCTGAGCTGGGCTTGACTGATGAGCAGCTCTGCTCACTGCAGGGCCTGGGTAGGGAGGGACTGAGCGCCCAGCACACAGGCTCAGCTCTGGCCGAGCCCGCGAGCGGAGGCGGCGGGTTTCCTTTCTGAGGGGACTGGGTCTTAGCCCGGCCTCGCGTGTCATTTCAGCGCCTTCCTCTCCTGCCGCAGGACTCTTCCAGCAGGAAACCTGCTAGGTCTAACTGCGTGGCTGGGCCCTCAGGTGTCGACAGGACGGGGCGGCTCCACCTCACTCTCGCCTGCTGGGGTGGTGAAGGGGCAGGGCTGAGAATCAGGACCCGCTCAGCCTGGTTAGTCATTCAAACTCCCTTTCAGCGCTGGTTCTCTGGAATGCTGGCTCCCGGCACTGAGGGAAGCCTCCCGCTCTGGGCCCCAGGCCTCCCCGCACAGCCTCCCCGCACAGCCTCCCCGCACAGCCGGCACACCCTCCCTCTGGTCGAGGGCAAGGCCTCTGCCCTAGGCCTGGGCAGACACAAGGGCAACTTCTCTGTCCTGGCGGCAGAAACCGTGTGGTTGCGAGTCATAAAATTCTCTCTATTTTTCTCTTCTCTTTCTCTCTCCCAAGTCTAGCCTTGGGCTTATTATCTTGTGGCAGAAGCAGGAAAACTCAGACTTGACTGTGAAGGCACATAGCTGCGGGAGGGGACCCGCTTTTCCTGGAAGCGCTGGGACCCACCGCTTCAGGGGCTGCCAAGCCGCAGGAATTAGGTTTTACAGGAAATGGAAATAAGCCCGAAAACCCTTTTCAAACAATATTGTGCCCATTAGTAGCCATCCATGACACAAGGATTGTGAATTCAAGGAGCTGCCTTTTCTCTAGTCTTCCTTCGTCAAGACCATCCTCGTATTTTATATGGGAAATGAGTCAAGTGCCCGTTAATCTGGCCGAATTACACGGCTTTCCAAGGCAAGGGTGTGAAGACCATCCACACTGAAAAGGAAGAAGAGAAAGCAGAAAGCTGATAGTTATCCAGAAGTTCGGAACACAATTACTAATTACAGCTTGTTTGTTTATTCATTGCTGTCTTGCCTTTGAAAGAGGGGAATCTGACAAATCCGGCCGCTTGGAGGGAGCCTGTCTCCAGTCAGGTCCGGGGCCTTCGGTGGGGCCCTGCCTTGTTCTCCCGCAGCGGCTGGCGCTGGGGGCCTGCAGCCGAGAATGCCCTGCCCTCCCTTCCAGGGTGTGCTGGAAGCTGCGGGTCACGGCCGACCTTCCATCCTTCATGGGAAGGAAATCGGAAGGGGGTGAGGGCTCCCGAGCTAAGAGCAAACCAGGAAGTCGAATGCACAGAGCAGGGAATTCTTCTCATACCAGAGCCAAGAAAACTCCCAGCTGGAAGCTCACACACTTCTCTTCTTGTTGATCTCCTTTCCTGGCTGTTGTTCAGCTCCTGCTAGCCCCTCCTCAGGCTTTTAGCCTCCTTTAAGCTGTAGAGAAAGAACGACAAGAATGTGCTCTAGGACCTTGGGGTTTTTTCCTTCCATTTCTGTTGCCAGTGAATCGGCTTGAAAGGCAGCTGGTGCAGACTCCAGGAATCTGCGTAAATGCCTGGAAGATACATGCGCTAAGGCCCGACACTTCCAAACATGGTCCTGGCGAAGGCTGTGCTCTCAGGGCGGGGCCTGCCGGACACGGTCTCCAAGCCTGCGGAGGCCACAAGCCCAGACCTCCCCTCTCCACTTCTGTGGGGGGGGCACATGTATTTTAATAGTTTCATGATCAAAATTGTTGCCTTTTGCCACGGCCAAACCACCCCCTGAATCGCCTCAGCCCGTGGGAGATTCAGTTTTGACAGCGCTTAGCTCTTGTCTTTTTAGGGTGTGATTCATTTTTGCTGAAGTCCTAGTAGACTGGAGGCTCCACGACGCATGTAACTTCCATCATATTTACAAATAGATTGATTTATGACTCTGAAATTTTATTTGAGAAGTAGAAGAAAAATACCAGCTTGATAGAACAAACAATGTAATTGATTGATCATACTCTTAATTTTTAAAATAAAGAACAGGTTGCTGATCTAGAAAAAATTGCTGCTTTCTAAGTCAGTTAACTAGAACACGCTTTCGTCCCAGGGCTGGTTCTCTTGGAAAGCTGAATGCCCATGTGTGTGACCTGTACACGTGTGTGTTTTTCCGTGGAAAAGACTGTCACCGTTGGTTTTGCTTCCTCCGACCATCAAGCGATCTGCTCCTTCTCAGCCCTTTCACTGGGTGCAAACCACAGGCTGGGCCGCGGTTGCAGGAGGATCACAGCAAACAGAGCCGAGGGCGGGTCCTGGCACGAGCGGAGCCTGCAGACAAATGGGGTGCCGGGGACACTGAGCGAGTGATGATAAGCAATCGTGTGACTTGTGTGCTGATATATGTGCTCTGGCACTAGGAAGGAAATGCACAGGGCGAGGCAATACTCTCTGGTTATGAGGGATTGCCCCCTTCATCTCCTATTCCTACCCCCTTCTAGAATTTCTTCCTGAGCTGCAAAAGCAGAATGAGTGAATGAATGAGTGAATGAATGAGTGAATGAATACCTCCCTACTTACGTGCATAGTTAAACAGATACATAACGTTTTAAAACGCACTTCCCGGACTCTTTGCGGTTACGGTCTGTGGCCCGGGTTCGGCCGAGCTCCTGCCCCTAATGGAATCCAGGTGGTGGTCCATGGTGGGGAGAGGAGTTTTTTGGTGGGCCTGGTGGCAGAGGCAGTGGAATCGGCCGGATAACTCAGCCCGAAGCACTCTGCACGTGCGGAGAGGCGGGTGGTGGCCGCGGGGCTTCCACCGGGACCCCCAGGAAGGGTCACTCCTGCCAGCTGCTGTGCCTGGCTGCAGATCTCGCCCCCAGCCCTGGGTTCTGGGCCACCTGGGGCCTCCTAACAAAGCCCTGTCGGTTGAACCAGCTGGAGCGGATTCGGCTGCCACTTAGAGCTTCAGGAAGGGCCTCTCTGATGAGGAGATATTTGAATTGAGCCCCGGTGGTGAGAGAAACAGCAGCTTTGGTAAACGTGCGTGTGGTGGGGGCTGGAAAGCGGCTGGGAGGGCAGGCTGTGGGAACTGTCTTCTCTCTTCTCTCTGTCCAGAATTCTTGAGTGCTGCTGCTTCCTTTCTAGCTCTGTTTTGAAATATTTCAGGGGAGGTCTTTTTATCTAAAATAAATTGCACAAAATGTAACTTGTAGGAAAGTTTAGATCTATTTTCAGACTTTCTTTATGGAGGAAAACCCTTGGTCCTTGAGGTAAGTTACCTTCCTCACTGCTGCAGAAAGGAGCGTTGAGATTTATATTCTGTTTACCACACTTGCCTAAAGGGATGATTTCATTTACTCTTGTATCATGAAAAGATTTTTGTAATATAAAGAACTGTGTGAAAATTATGGAATCAAACAGTGCATTCATTTAATAAAATATGTAAATATATAAGTACAGACGTAGTGCATACATATTATAATGCATTTTTTAAAAAGTAGGGGTAATAAAAAGAATAGTGAAAAAATACCATGAATCTTGAATCTCACTCCCCAGAAGTAGCATCTGTTAGTGGTTTGATATGTAACCTTCTGGCCTATTTTTTTTTTTAAGTGCATTTAGTTTTTAAAGCCTTACTGATACCATTTCAGTTACATAATGAGTAAATTAGACTTCTTGAGTTGCTTGCCAATGCTTGATACCTCATTTTCTCTCTTCCTTGAGCTTAAGAGTTTACTTAAATCTTGTCTGAGTAGCAAGGGTGTTTCTTATATCCTACTCAATACCCATTACCTCATCTCTACTTATCTTTTGCTTTTTTGCCACTCACCCTTTTTAATGTATGAACATTAAAGATTTTTATCTTAAGTATATTTGAAGAAAAACTCAAAAGAAGCAAAAGTCTCATCTTTTGAATGAATTGACATTGGGAAATAAAATGTGAAATAAAGCTGAGATTGTGTTTATTAATATGGTGTAACATCCTCTAGATCTATATGAAACTGTAAATCCAAGCACTGCCATTCTTGGAATTCCAAATATCCCAACAATTTTTGCTCTTTCATTGAAACTAAATCCAGTAAAACGTGAATCAGAACTAGTGTTCAAATTGGTTGAGAGCTCCTAATTTGCTCTATTTTCAGATTCTTGATCGATAATTAATAACTTTAAGGTATTTGTGATTGACCTTTATACTTGTCAAGAATACATAAACGTTGACTAAAACAGTCACTGATATTTTTCAACTTCTTCTACAAGCAAAATAAACAAAACAAACAAACAAACAAAAAACATCATACAAATGAGCTTTTTACCAAAAGAATTGCCAATTGCTACTTGGTATTACCACTGAAAGATGAATGCCTAGAAGATAAATAATAGAAACTTTTGCAGTAACAGAGGATAGAAAGCTGCAGGGCAATAAGTTAGTCCCTAAAAACAAATTTCCAGATTGGCAAAGGCCTTTGTAGTCTTTCATTTTGGTCACATGTAGTTGAACAAGGTCAAGCCAGAATAAAAGTAACCATTGGGAAGTTTTTGAAAAGCATAAGGCGAATCACAAAGCATCTTCTAAAAGGAAATCCATTCATTAATACCAGTGGAAATCTCAGAGGTTCTTGGATTCTAGGACCCTCAAAGATTATGATTTTAGAAATCTTTTGTGTAAGGAGTGGCCAAATATATAAACATGTGCCAACTATTCCCTTTTTGGCCTTTGTAGAAACTTGAAGTCATTTTTATGACAGTAGCAACTGAGTTTGTTTCCATTTGTAGTCATTTTCTCTGCTGAAATTCACCATCTGTTCATGCATGTTGTTCACTTTTTTTTCACTAGATCCTTTAACATATTCATTAGTTATTTAAAAGTTCCCATCTGGGTTGTTTCTAGGTCTGGTTCTGTTTACCATTTTATCTCTTGACAATGTTTTTACTTGCTTTGTTGTATGTCTTGTAATTTTTAATTAAATGGTCAATATTGTGTATAGAAAAATGGTAGCAATTGATATAAGTAGTATTTTTGCCAGGCCATGGATACACCTGTTCTTCTGACAGGTTGCCAGTGGGGGTGGGAGGTGAATCAGTCTACTAAGTAGTTGAGCTTGGGTTTTCTGTTGCCATAGTTACTTTAATTCAACACAGACTTCAACTTCCTCTAGTGATGGGCTACTGCTAACTTTTGCTTAGTATGGGTAGAATTTCTCTTAGCTTTCCTGTTCTACCACCAGCTTTCACAGGTCCTTACACCTGTGCCAAAGAGGGAATTACCATCTATGCTCTCGTCCCACTGCCAGAACTTGACTGCTGCTCTTTGCTGCTCATGCTAGGGTCACAGCGCTAGGCTTGGGGTGGGGAGGTTTTCTTAATTATGGCTAGCCTCAGCCGTAGGCTGGAAATGTTCATCCACATCTTGGGAAGGTGGCCTTCTCAGCATTCTTTCCCTCACTCCCCATGGAAACCAACCTCTGTCTTACATCTGTGGAGAGTCTCCGGTGGAACAGAGTTGCCTGCCTTTTTCCCAGTGCTAACAGACCTCTGCTTTGTATCCGTGCAGGATAAGGCACTCAAGAGTTTTCCAGCCCCTCTCCCATGGACAAAGACCTTTTGCTCTACTCCTTCCTCAGCAGCAGTGTAACTTTGTCAGGGACTGATGGATGGAGGATTTCCTGTCCTGCCCCAATCTTTCTTATGGGGACACAGTGGAAGCCTGTGGAAAAAAGCTAGCAAGTGAATTTGGATTCTCCTTTGTCTGAGGTTTCCAGGCATTCTGAACTGCCTCTCTAGCCTGAACTTGACTTTTAAGAATATGTTAAAGTTTTAGCTGTTTCCTTCCAATCTGTTTCTATGGTGGCTGAATCTTCCCCCCATCCATGCTCTGCTGAAGGAGAAATAGCTCATGCTTCCTGTCTCTCCTCAAGGGGATTGTCACTTTTCAGAATTCAGTTCACTTGGCCACCTTGCAGGTCAGTTTTCTAATGTGCTTAGGAAAAGTTATAATTTTGTAGATTAAATGGCTTTTTCTTATTGTTAATGTTGGGGGGATATCCTTTTGAAGCTATCTGCATCCTAATTAGAAGCAGAATGCTTTGTTTCTGTTTACAGATCCAACATTGGTGGTTTGGAATTTGGTTATCTCCCTGGCAAGTGATCAAAGCACCCACACTATTAGAAGATTCAGACCTGCCTGAAATATTTGTAAATTTCCAAGCATGTATCTAGTGTCCACTATTTGTACATCACTATTTAAAATGCTGAATATACAAAGGCGAATGGGATACAGTCCTTGTTCTTCAGTTGCTCACAATCTAGAGGGAGACAATCCATGTAAACAAATGTTATGAAGCAATGTGAATCTTATAGGAGGAGTGGAGCAAAATGCTATTAGAATGTGGGCCTGAATAATTAGGACGTGGGGGTTGTGACAGTTTGAAGCTGGGTTGATTCCAGAAGATCATGTTCTGAAAGCTGACTCATTCCTGGGGGTTTAAAACCTATTGTGGGTGGGACCTTTTGATTAGATTCAGTTAAGGGGCCTTCCTTTTGATTAGATCACTTCAGTAGGGCATGGCTCAGGGTGGGTCTTAATCCTCTTACTGGGGTCCTTTACAAATGGAGGAATAAAAAGCTAGAGAGACAGAGAAAAGGCAGCATAGACAGAAAGAAGCTACCAGAAGTTGAAATCAATGAACAAGGCCTGGAGGAGAGAGGAGAGACGAGTGGACAGTGCCATGTACCTGATTATCCACACATGAGCTCAGGGAGAAAGTGAGCCTGCAGGAGAAGGCAGAGACTGGTAGAGCCACCACTATGCCTTGCCACATGGCAGGAGTCCAGGATTGCCATCAGCTGATCTTCAGGGAAGAAGCTTCACCTGTTGCCTTGATTTGGACATTTTTCCAAGACTCAGAACTGTAAGCTTTTAACCTAATAAATTCCCATTATAAAAGCCAACACATTTGTGGAATATAGCCTTGGCAGCCTTTAGCAAATTAAAACAGAAATTGGTACCAGGAAACTGGAGTGTGTGCTGCTGTGCAAATACCAAAAACTTGATTGTATATGTGGGAAGAATTGTGAGGTGCTTGATAGAAAAGGCCTAGATTGCTTTGAAGAGACTGTTGGTAGGAATATGGATGCTGATGGTACTTCTGATGATGTCTTTGACAGAAATGATAAATGTGTCATTGCAAACTGGAAGGAAGATGACCCTTGTTTTAAAGTAGTAGAGAAGGTGCCAAAACTGTGTTCTGATGTTGGATGGAGGGCAGAATTTGAAAGTGATGAGCTTGGATATTTAGCTGAGAAGATTTCCAAACTAAATGTGGAAAGCAACAGTCTGTCATCAACTTACAGCTTATAATAAAATGATAGAGGAAGGGATAAGCTGAGAACTGCATGCCTGGGCACAAATAAATCAGAAATTGATGGTTTGGGAAATTTGGAGATTCCAGAAAGCAAGTCCCCAGAGAATAGTGCCGCATGTGAGGACTTCACTGAACGTGGAAACAGCCTGTCATTTCAGTGTAAGCCAGGATTGGAAATGCAGTTATGCAGGAGGGATTTGTGGAAAGTCCTACTGTCTAATGGTTGGGACCCCTGTGAACTGCATGCAAAACCACAAGCTTATTGCAAGATCTCTATGAACAAAACCACTGCCTGCCTGGACTAATAGGGGCAGAAAAGGTAGACATTGAAGGAAAAATGACTTCAAGGCCAGAACCATGGAAGCTGATGGCTGGACCTAAGACATCCTCTCAGGTCAAGAGAGAGCCCCTGCCCATGTGGGTGAAGAGGGTAAGTATGCTTTGGAGAGGAGGGGTCTTCTGCTGAGGTTTTCAGGAAGGGTGTGGCTGCCTCAGGCTTCAGAGAGGGTGGAGCACATTCCCAGGGGATTGGGGAGTGTTTAGCTGTCACCCCAGTGCATTCAGAGGGTGGGGCCTAGAGTTTGGCCACCACCCCATTGTTCTAAGGGGGTTGAGCCTATGCCCCAGAGACTGGGGAAAGCCTGGCCATCACCCCAGTATTCTCAGAGGGTGGGGCCGAGAGCTCAGTGCTACCCAGATGCTTGATGGTGGTGGAGCTGAGAACATGGCCATTGGGCAAGCCTATGGAAAGGGTGGGACTGCCACTCCAAGCCCCGAGGAAAAGGAACCATGGTTCCACAGATGACTCTCAGACTTTGAAGTCTAATGGCATGTGCCCTGCAGGTTTTCGGAAGTGTTTGGAACACGTGAGCTTTGTTTTCCTTCTAGTTTCTCCCTATGGCAATGGGAATGTTTATTCCATGACCGCCTTTTTGGAAATTGTAAGAAGGTAACTTGTTTTGTAAGTTTCACAGGCCCCCAGCCTAAGAGGAAATTTTCCCTAAGATAGATTGTATGCCTATAACCGATTTTGATGAGATTTTGTACTTATCATTGTTACTGAAATGATTTAAGGCTTTTGAAAATTATTATAGAATGAATAAATTTTGCATATGGAAGGACCGTGTATTTTGGGGGGTCCAGAGGGTTTGAGTCTTTGATGTGAACCCCAGAAAATTATGTTCTTAAATTGAACCTATTGTGAATCTTTGATTAGATTAGACCAGTTAAGGGCCATTTGGCTAGATTGTTCCAGTAGGGCATAGCCCAGGGTGAGTCTCAATCCTCTTACTGGAGTTCTTTATAAACGGAGGAATAAAAGCTGCAGACACACAAGAAAATCTTCAGAGACAGAGAAGAATCCAGAAGCAGAAAGAGACAAGGCCTGGAGGAGAGGGGAGAGACGAGCAGACGCCACCACACGCCTGGCTGCCCACATCTGCAACTTGGTGAGACAGCATCTCTGATGATGCCTTGATTTGGGCGCTTTCATGGCCTCAGAACTCTAAGCTTTAACCTAATAAATCCCTATTTTAAAAGCCAACTCATTTCTGGTATTTTGCATTGGCAGCCTTGAGCAAACTAAAACAGAGGCACCGAGGAGATGATAATTAATAGAGTTATTTCTGGAATGTTAAGTAATATTTTCCACATGGAAAGGGTGAGGAGACAGCCACAGAAAAGCATTCCTTCTATTCCTCATTAACTAATAAGGTTTCCATTTCCTGACGGTATTTGCCTGCATCAGAACCCTCTTTCCTCAGTCTAGGGTCAGCCCAGGCTGACTCATGGTCAGATCCCAGAACAACTCCGGAATTATGAAAGGTCAGCAGGTCCTAGGGTGGCAGTCTAATATCAGGGCCTCTGATACACTGTCTTTGGCAGTACTTTTTCCTAAAAAAGCAAGTTTCATGCCAGTATCCGTCTCTCACACTTGCCTTCTTCGTGTTTTCACTGGCCTCTGGATTTGCTGTACCCCAAGTGATTGGATATCTGGATATTTGAGCCCCTGGGCGTGTATATCAACATTGCTCTGAAAATAAAGGTGATGCTGTGCAGTTGCCAAAGCCTTCCTCTTTGGGCCCGCTGGCCTTGCCAGGGCAGTGTATCAGCACTAAGACAGGAATAGTACTGCCAAAACAGGAACTTGCTGGAGTCAGATGCCAAAGAGCATGGAACAGGATGCAGGCCAAAATTTATTCTTTGATATGAGCATAGAATCAGGCTGAGCTCAGACAGAATATTAGCAGAGCAGAAGTTATAAAGTCCCAGGGAGGTGAGCCCAGGGATTAGCCTGTGGACAAATGCAGAATCAGAAGCTGGCAAGGTAGGCAGGGCAGTTCTACTGCACAGGTGATTGCATAAGGACAGGAACCAGACGCAGCAGCCCCATCTTTCCATCTCCACCGGCCATTTAAATACAATTTCTGAAAGACACAGACATCTTTAAAAGCAAAGCAATATTGAGCAAGAAAAAGTACAGTCAGTGCAAGTCCAAAAGCTCATGACAATGTAGGATTCACTTTAAGAGTTTAGACTCAATGGCAATGCACTGAGAGCTAACTCTTTTTTTTTTTATTTTTTTTAAAAAGATTTATTTAATTAATTTATCCATTTTAACCCCCCCTTCCCCATTTTGCTGTTTTGTGTCCATTTGCTGGGCAATTCTCTGTCTCCGTTTCCTGCCATCTCTTCTCATCCTCCTCCTCCAGTCTTCACCAGGATTCGATCCTGGAGACCTCTGATGTAGGAGAGAGGTGTTCTGCCACCAGCGCCACCTTGGTTCCTGGTTTTCAGAGCATCTCGTCTTGTCTCTCCCCTGCATCTCTCTCCTGTTACATCATCATCTTGCTGCCTGGCTCCTGGGGCCTGGCGGCTCACCGGCACACAGAGCCTGGCAGCCCATGCGCCTTCTATATATATATATTTTTTATTTTACCAGGAGGTCCCGGGGATCGAACCCAGGTCCCTCCATATGGCAGACGGACGCCCAACCATTTGAGCCACATCCGCCCCCGAGAGCTAACTCTTAAAATAAAAACATTTGTGTTGAAGACACAAATCTTATTATTTTTAGAAATGGAGAAAAATATTTCAGTGGGTGAAAGTTTCCCCTCTTCTTTAACAACTGACTAGTGAAACAGGTGGATGAGAAAAGAAACTATCCCAGTGGTGAAGAGGAGAATTGATGTTGTGGAAAATTCCACAGTTTGGCATTGCACATACTGATACATTATTGTCCCCATTCTTTGAGGGTCCCCTGGTACAGAGGTGGGGTACACTGACCCCTGCACTGTGAAAATTAATTATGCATGCAAATTAAACAGCGGGCCCTTTTTCGGTTGCTTCGACATCCCTTCTATCTCCTTTGCTATAATTTTCACCTTTCAAATGAAGTTAAAATAGCGGTCCCCATTAGCCACACATGGTCTTCAACATCTCGAGGGTCATTATAGCAGAGCTGAAAAGAATTTACCCTAAGTAAATGTTCCCTTATTGGAAATGTTCTTTCATATTCCATCTTCAGTATATGAGACTGTTATTTCCTCTTTGTTTTGCTTCTGAATCTGAGATTTCACTGAAAATATTTTTCTGGCATGGGTGAAAAAATTACCATCAAGCTTTAGAATTTGAACCCCAGTATCGTCACCCAGGTTTTCCCCTAACGTAGTGACAAATCTGGCAGTCTTCACATCTGTGTATGCTCATCCCCTTTCTTTGTTTTAACGACTTGGAATGATTGAAAGCAAGAGCAGTGGGTGGTGACATCTAGCGAGAGAGTTTGTCCTCCCTGACTTAGGGCTGAGCCCTCCACTGTTCCCTTCCATCGATACTGAACACACGCTCGGGGTAACGTTGGGAAGAGGCAGCTGGACCGCGCGGATGCCTTGGAAATGTGGGTGATGCCACCCTTGACGAGAATCCCTGCATGAGATCCATAAGAGTGAGCACGTTTGCCTTCCAAGATTAAAGTCATAAATAAAGCATTTTCTTCATGATGAGACTTTTTCAGTTCGGCTAGAAGGGAGGTAATTAATTTTTAATTAGATGTAATTAATTTTTTATTACTCGTATCTATATTTTTGTTCATTCTTATGTTGTATGTCTAGATGAAATTCCTAAAGCACAAGATTCAACTAGAGAAGAATTTTAGATGACAGCTAGATACGCGTTTTCCTCAATAATAACGCACTTGTCAGAGCTTTATGCTTTTAAATTGTCCTCATGTACTGTTGTTTGATCCTCTTCATACATCTGTAAGGTGGACAAGGAGATATGGTTTCCTCTTTTAATTGAGGAAAACTTCATACATGTTTTATGCAGATAGAAACATCTTGAATCTGCTATTGGCGACGCTGAATTGGGAACAGACGAGCTGCCGGCTCACGGCCCCGGCAGGACTATCGGGGCCTGGGTTCTGTCCAGGGAACCGCAGCAGTCGCTGTCTCTGACCCTGACCACCACAGTGCACTCTCGCCCCTGCTCGCCTTGCCCAGCGACCGCTCTAAGTAAGGGAAGGGGTGGCCGCGCTGGGCAGCCACCTGCGCAGGTGAGCCTCGGCTGTAACAATCAGGAAAGGGGCTCGGGATGCTCTGAACAGTGCGTCGCCCGCCAGCCTTGGCTTCCACCAGGTGCCACGGTGTGTGGGTGAAGAAACCAGCTTCTCTGCTCACTAAGCACCTCCTGTGTTGGGAGGTGACGCTTCAGAAGTGCTTAGCTATCTGTGAGTAATCGCCATAGGTTCATAGATGTTGAGCTGGATTTATTTCATATCTAGGGAAAGGAAAATAAGGGTACATTGCTATTAGCTATCAACAAACATAAAGAGGGGAAAAATATTCTCTGCTCCTGTGACAGACTACTACAGAAAAAAAGAAGACTGTACGACCTAAATGTAATATACCTCCACCGAGGTTCACAGTGCTTCCAGGGGTGTGTGTGGGAGGAAAGGTGTTTCTGGCGATTGCTTCTCAGAAGATATAGAAACAGCCCGTAAAAGTTTTACTATGGGAAATAGTGACGCCCTGGGTTCGTCTGACTCATGGCTATAGGTCCTACGCCCCTTACCTGCTGACAGAAGATAATAACCACCGATCCACGAAATGGCTGCAGCCCACGCCGTGCACGGAGATGTGCCCTGCCTCGCAGGTGAAGCCTTTGCTCTTATTTTGGGTTCAGCGTCTCCTCCGAGCTTCTGCGAGCCCCGCACAGCTGTGCTCTCTGGCACTTACTTTCTGCTATCTTGTGTTTCAGGCCAATTCCCAGGGAGACCAGATAATTCATCTCAACTCCATAAAAGTTCACTCAACTACTCACAAATGTATTAAAGTGTATTTACACATGACCCTGTTTTTCACAGAACTAACCGGTCTGAGCTCCACCGACATCCCATTCACAACAGCAATCTGGTTGCCGGTCTTGCTTTTCCCCGAGACACATCCTCTCCAGGAAGCCACCGCGTGCGCTGCCCGGCGCTTCCCTCAGCTGCTGCTGCGATCCTCGGGCTGCCTGCCAGCACCCTCAGTGGTAGGTGGAATTATGTACCCCATAGAGGCGTGTTCCTGATCTTGATTCGTGTTCCTGAGGCTGGGAAATTGGTTGTAAACAGGACCTTTGGCAGATGTTATTTGTAGTTAAGTTGTAGCCAACTGGACCAGGATGGGTCCAAATCCATGTTGCTGAAGCCGTATGAAGAAGAAGCTGGAGGTCAGAGAAGGCCACAGGGAAGAAGCTGGAAGCCAGTGGGAACTGGACGAGGGGACACAAGGAGCTCCAGGACATCACCACGGAAGGCAGAGATGCAAACCTAGGTCAGGGCCTGTGGCCGCACCAGCATGCTGCCACCTCAGGGAGGAAGCGCGGCCTTCTGATGCCTTGATTGGTCTGCTGACCCTGGAAACCGTGAGCCAAGATGCCTGTGGTTTCAGCCAGCCCCTGCGTGGTGATGGTCAAAGCAGCTAGGCGAGCTACGGCTCCGCCCACCTTGTACAGGTCTGTTTCCCTCAAGGTCCCGAGGGCAGCGCCTCAGGAACTGCCCCCTTCACCTCACAGAGGACAGTGCTGGGGGGCTGCACCCCAGGCGTCCGAGCTGCTGCCTCGCCCCGGGGTCTCAGTGAACCGAGGTGGCCTCCCCCACAACCTCTTTCTTCATACACATCCAGAGCTTCAACGTAAAGGACAAACAGATCAAAACCAAACTCCTCTTTACACCCACGGATCTGAGAAAAACCCTCGCTCATTCTCCTTCGGCCCCAAACCTCGGCATATCCACTCCTAGCAGGATCTCAGGCACCTCTGAATTCCAGAACAGAGGCATGTCGAGGCTTCCTGTAGAGTGCGGACGCCACAGGGTCCCCCGCTCAGGAGAGCTCATCCACAGCCGTGTCTGCTCCCACACTCAGCACGGTGCGTTCCTAGAGTGGTGAGCAAAGCTTCGGTGAGACTGCCATGATGCGCATAGGAATTTGCCTTAATTTTAAAGGTTATCAGAGCTGGCATCTGGTTGGCGTTCATTTTTGAAAGTGGCAAGAGAAATACCATTTAGTAATTTTAATGCAGAATCCACTTGCTTGTATGAACTGTGCAACTGGATCCACTGCTAATTACGTTTTCCCAAAGACTTCATGTTTTACACTTTATGTCCCTAATGAGAGCTAAGGTTCTTGATGTCAGGGAACAGAGCTTGTTTGTCTTCTTTTTCTCTCGTGATATGCTCTCTCCATAAATCTCGGTTTCAAGCATCCAAGTTCCAACAGCCACCTGACAATTGCAGTGTCCCAACTCCAACAGTTCTCTCAAACACCTCCTTCAACGCTTAGCTAAACTGCCACCTGAACAGAGACCTTTTCTTACTACCGTCTTTAAAATTGCTGAGCTGCTTCCCCTCGCTCTGCTTCGATTTACTCCACAGCACTTGCTTCAGTGCAACATGCCGAATCTTTTACCTTGTTCGCTGCTGGCTTCCCACCAGAAAGTAGGCTCCATAAGGGAGCTTTTGTTCCTCTTGCTCACTACTGCGGCCTCAATGCCTACAAAAGTGCCTGACACATACCCAACACTCAATAAATGCGTGCTAAGTAAATTAACAAATCAAGCACTTAGCATAGCATTTTCCCCAGAATGGGCAGTTAAGAAATACTTGTTTATTTGATTTAACACAGTTGTGTTTACATCCGTTCAAGGGAATGGAAGGACAAGGGTCACTTACAGCTGGGGCTGCAAGAGCTGAAGGGAGCCAGCCAGCTGTTACCTCTCCAGAGACCATTTAAATGGGATTTTCCTGGCAAGCAAAATAAGCAAAAATGCTTAGATGTGAAGTCTTTGGAATTGGAGTCCTAGAAGGCCCTGCAACTGGCTAAGCTTCTAGGATGATCAGCCTCAGGATTCCAGAACAGCTTTCAGAGCAGGACTCTTTCGGTGGTGTCAAACAAAGTGACAATACTTTTACAATTGCATGCAGACTAGTCCATCAGTGACTGTGCTGATCATGGCTATAAAAAGCTCTTCTACAAAACGTGGGGAGTATTTAGTGGCAAAGTATGTTGTTTCATTAACTGTTCCTAGTATTTCCCTTTGTGTATGACTGTGACGTTCTTCTGATCAAGGAGACTAAATATGAATTATCAGTGTCCCTGGTGTTGACGCTGAGCAATATAGGAAACGGAAACAGTTAATTCATGGATTTTATGGGATTCCATAGCTGTGATCCTACAACAACTACATCAACAACAAAATAGGTTTGAACGAATGGAAGCTCTGTAATTTGAAGAAGAGTGAAAGAGGAGAGAACATTAGAATTTAACAAGATGTGGGTCTTGGAAGGAGTGGCCCAAACCTTACCTTCCAAGCCCACCATCCCTTCCCGAGCTCTGATTTGAATAGCTGTGCTCCACTCCTCATTTGACCTTAGCCAGCTGAAGGTGACCTTTAGTAAGTCATTTTATTATAGTCTTTACTATCCTGTCTACATATAACAGAGTTGACTAGGTGAATTCACAATCACTCTAATTTTAAAAGCCCCGGGTTCGCTTCCCGGGGCCTCCTTGTGAGGGCAGGCCGGCCCGCGCGGCGCAAGGGGCTGATGCAGCGGGACCTCACAGCAAGGGGAAGATAAGCAGACACGGAGAAAACACACAGCGAATGGACACAGCAAGCACAAGCAGCAAGGAGGGGATAAATAAATAAATAAATCTTTAAAAAAAAAAAAAAGTCTATGGTTCTGCAATAGTTTAGATATGGAAGATGTAAGAGAAAGGGATTTTTGCATGCTGATCAAATCATATAGCTGGTAAATAATGGGTTTAAATTTTTGAAAAATAATTCCGCTTTCATTTGACTAACATGCTATTTTTTTGTCAATAAAGGAAGAGCAAAAAAATCTAGAAATTTAGTAGTTTTAAATAGTTGCTCTCAGTTAAATTCTTATTGATTATAGAGTGCTATTTTCAATTAGGGTGGAATTGTACCTCTATCATGATCAGTGATCAATGCTGTATTTCATGAAATCAAAGACTCAGAGTTAGGAGGGATTCTAAATATAGTTTGGTATAGTCCTTATATCTTTATGTACAGGAAAAAATGGAGATGAATGTATTGGGGAGAAAAAGAGACAGAGACAGAGAGAAGAAAGTAAAAAGTGTCCCGTCCCCCCGCCCTGCCCCATTTTAAACCTTAGAATTAATCTAACGCATAGTCATTCAAACCAGCATATATTCTATGCCCCTAGATTCTCAAAAGAATGAATCTGGGAAAAACAAAACAAAACGAAAGCTGAAGAACTTCTGTTCTACCAGTTGGTCAGATTCACATGAAATATTCAACCTTTGGTCTTGGAGAAGGAGAACAATGAAGGTGTGGAAAATCTGAGTGGAACCAGCAAACTTCAGGGATGGTGAAAACGTTATTGGGCCTAAAGACTTGAGGAGCTAGTAAGTCATTTTCATGAATTCTGGGGAAAAAAAGTTTTATCTGTTTTTAAGGACCTGCAGTTAACACCAAGTTCTGTTAGTAAAGCAGGAAACAGTTAGTAAGGCAACACAGATAAATCAGTTTTCTTCATCCTTTGAAATTATTTTCTGGAAGTGCTTAGGTTTCTTCTCCTTTAATAAACAAAATCTCATGAACAAAACTGATGCAGTGATCAAGACAGTTTGGTATTGGAGGAAGAAAAGGCACATAGATCAATGGAACAGAAGAGTCCAGAAGTAGACCCGCACAAATATGGCCCAATGACCTGGAACAAAGGCTACTCAATGGAGAAATGATGGCCACTCAGAAATGGTGCTGGGACCACTGGGCATCCACATGGAATAAAACCAGTCTAGCTTCCCACTGGATAGGAACAAGAAAGCATGTGGCAGCCATCTTAGGATCACAAAGAGCAAAGATTTCACTTCTGAGGAAGTTCAATTAAATGACTTCATTGCAAAAAAAATCAAGCAATAAAATACTAGAAGATTATCTAGGAGATAGGTCTATGCTTTTATAAAATTAAACATTTTTGACAAAGGTGTTTTAAGCAAGGTAAATAGAAAAATAAGATTTTGGAGGAATATTTGTGATACAGATGACAAAGATTCTAATTCTGTAATATATAAAATGTTTTTATAAATTGGGAACAAAAATTCAACAGACTGGATCAAAATGTTTCATGGATGCATTCACGGATCCATCCCTCAACAGAAGCTTTGAACAACCATCAAGAACTTGTGGAAACATCTTTCTCAAAGCTCCAGACAATAAAGGACCATAGTAACCGGTGAGTGCTGAATCAAGAAATAGGTTACTTGAAAGCAGTAGGCTTTGTGGCCCTCTGGTTGACCCCACTTCACCCCTCACTGGCTCAGCAGAGCTGGAGCCCTGCTCCTGGCTTTGGAGGGAGCAGTGTCACCCTATGCACATACTGGAAGCTTGGATGCTGGGTCCAACCTGCCTGGTGGCCAGAACACCACCAGAACCTGCCCTGCGTGTGGAAGCAGTCCACCGAGTTCTGCAGGATGCTGTGGGAGAGCAGTCATTGGCTGGCTGGGCAAGGGACTGCTGGCTGTGGGACATACAGCGCAGGGCCCAGGACCAGAGGAAGCTATTTCCTAGTGTAGAGGGGAAGTTTGTATCTGTGTAAACCAGGAAATTTATATCTGTGTCAATCGGGGGATTCCTAGGGCCACAGGTGCACACCCCAAGAAAGACAGATGCACAGAAAGGATCAGGGAGGCCCTACCCTTCGGCCTGGGCTGGCCTCTAAACTCTGGGTGTGGATAAGCTCTGAGGGAGAGCTCTCACACAGATCAGCCTGCAAAGACTGGGAAAGGCGCTGTCTTGTTTCTTTTTCTTTTTGTTGGCTCCTGGCGTTTCAGGATAACTCTGCCGTAACACTAGCTGGATACGTGCTTAAGGAAAAGATGCCCCAGAGCCTAAATTCCAGTGATAATAAAATATCAAAATGTTTAGGATGAAACAAAAGATTGCAAAACTTACAAAGAAACAGGAAACAGAAGCCCAGGCATAGGAGCAAGGAACAGCATTAGGAATCACCAGTGAGGACAGCAAAGCCTGACACATCAGGCAAACACTTTTTTTAAAATGGCCCTAAACATTGTCAAATAAATAAATAAAGGAACATGATATGTGAACACAAAGAGTATGTCAATAAGAGATGGAAATTATGAAAAGTCATCAAATGGGACAGAAGACCACAGTTACAGAAATTAAAATTTCCCTAGAGGGATTAAACAGCAGATTGGAGCTGGCAGAAGAAAGAATCAGTGAATTTGAATATAAAGAAATCATCCAGACTGAGGAGCAGAAAGAACAAAGAAGAAAGAAAAGTGAGCAGAGCCTGAAGAACCTGTAGGAAACCATCAAACATACCAACATACACATTGTGGGATTCCAGAAGGAGAGGAAAGAGAGAAAGAAGACAGAATATTCAAAGAAATAAAGACAGAAAACTCCCCAAATTTAACAAAAAACATGAATATACACATCCAAGATGCTCAACAAATTCCAAACAGGGTAAACCCAAATGCACCCACATCAAAACATGTCATAATCAGTTGAGTAACAAAGATAAGAGAGAATTCTGAAAGCCAAGAGGATGGCAACACATCACACACAAGACCCTCAAAGAGATTAAGTGCTGGCTTCTCTGCAGAAACTATGGAGGCAAGATAGGAGTGGGGTGACATTTTTAATGTGCTGAAAGCAAAAAATTGCCAACCAAGAACTCTATGTCCAGCAAAACTGTCTTTCAAAAATGAAGGAGGATTAAGAAATTTCTAGATAAACAAAAGCTGAGGGAGTTCGTCAACACGAGACCTCCTCCACAAGCAATGCTAAAGGGAGTGCTTCAGTTTGCAAGGAATGGACACTTGGCAATAGACGGAAGCCACATGAATAAATGAGGATCTCTGGTGAGGTTATCAGCGTGGGTCAAATTAATGCCAGTACTATAGGAGATTTGATTTGTAACTCCATATTTCACTTCCTACAAGATTTGAAAGGCACAGCATAAAATAATGACAAAACTGGGTTTTGGACTCATAATGTATATACTTGTAATATGTGACAAGAATTGCATAAAGGTGGGAGGTTGAAGGTGTACAGGAGCATAGTTTGTGTATTCCATTGAAACTCAAGTGGCATCTAAGCAAATGAGAGTGTTATAGATTTAGAATGTTAAATTTAAGCCCATTAGTAACTACGAAGAATATATCGTAGAACATGCAAGTTCATAGAGACAGGAATTAGGAGACAGGTTACCAGAGGCAGGGGGCAGGGGAAATGGGTGTTAATATATAACCAGCGTAGGGTTTATCTTTGGGGATATAGGAAAGTTTCAGTAATGGAAGGTGGTGAGGGTAACACAACAGTGTAAATATCCCACTGAATGGTATATTCGGGGATGGTTGAGATGCAGAAATTTATGTTGTATATATATTCACACAATTTTTAAAAAAAGAAAGAGCAACTGAAGAGATGACAATCAAATGCAATACAGGATCCTGGACAGCATCTAACAACGGTGGAGAACATTTGAAAGAAGTTCTACTGTGGGTAAAATGCTGTCGCTGTTTTGGTCCATTTTGCCATCCCACAGCTCTGTGTGGTTGCAGAAGGGGCAGCTGAACTGGTCTCCAAGCTGCCAGTCATCTTCTTGGATGGTGGGAGGTTTACTTTTTGACTTTCTTATCGCATGTCCCCAGAAGGGTGCTCCTGCACTCAGCCTCCCTCGTTGTGAAGCTCATGCATATATACTCATTTTTCCTGCCTGTGTTACACACGGAAATAGCTGGATGGGCCACTGACAGCCGCATCACTGGCCCCTGGCACCACCTGAGCACTTTTGATGGTCACCAGGTGTGTGAGTATGGGGGGAGTTGGGGGCTCCTCGCCCAGGCAGACACCTGGAGCCCTTCACCCTGCACATCCCTGGCCATTTCCCCTATCCCAGTCGCCACTGCCACATTCCGATGATGTCCTCATTGTGCAAACGCCAGACAAAAGGCGGTCTGTGGAGAAGTGGGGGCCTCTTCCGTGCTCTGTCTTTGTCCTGCTGCCCGGAGCAACCTGAGATGGTGGCCACCTGCTTTGTTCTTTAAAGCGCTGCCTCTCCCAGACCAGCTCCGAGGGACTGGGGCAGGGCAGGACCGAACAGCAGCTGCTGTGGGGCGCCCAGGCTCTCCCCGCAGGCCTCAGGATCCCTCCAGGCCCTTCTTCCCTGAGTTGTATCCCACGCCCAGCGTGGCTCCAGGGAGCCTCCAGTGCTGTGTAGGTGTGTGCTCATTAGAATCCCGACCCACTTTTCAAGTGACAGATACCTGCGGGGAAGGGCACAGGCCTCTGTACATCTTGAAACACGCGTAGTGACGAGGAGGACCTTGGGATGTCTGTATGGTCTAGTGAAAGCACTCGGGGGACGCCGTGTTGAGACCCACAGACCTGGCTGTCCCTGAACCGGGTACCCAGCTGCCAACTGCAGCCAGGCTGGAGCCACAATGGGCAGCTAAACTATGCAGAACGTGACACACTAACTCCTGTAAAAATAGTGTTGGCGATACGATTTCGCCCTTGATGTGCAGAATCCCTTACAGAGCCGGCCCCAAACCCAGGGCTCCTGACTGGGAAACAGAGGAAGCCAGGATGCCCATCGTCGTCAGTTCTGCTGCCTTCACTCTACGTATGTGTCAACGTGCACTTGCAGAATTACTGTTTTGGATTAATTCAGCTGGCTAGGGACTAGGGAGATGTTCTTTCAAAACTGTGAATGTGGGTATTATCTTCCACATAGAGAGGGGCATGTTTTTAAGGTACGCTGGCAGTGAGAAGAGCAGTGAAGTGAAGTGCAGAGTGTTCTGTCATAAAGTGTCGAGGGAGACGCAGACGTGGGGCTTGCGATGTGTCCTCGTTCCATCAGAATTATTGGACGGGGTACTCAGTGTTAAGCAGGTGCGAGGAAAATAAGGTGGTAGAAGGTAGATCACAGAGAGCCCGGAGTGGGGACTCTGAAAACCCGGCCAACCCATCAGCCAGCAGGGGCTTTCAGAAGACAGTTTTAGGGGGAGCACATCTCTCAGGTGCAGGTTTGTACCTAGAGGAGGTTTTGTAATTACCAACGTGGAGAAGGAGAATCTTCTGCAAATGCCGTCTCTAAAGACACATTCCGCTGTGCAACGATACAGACGAGAACCTAAGCATCTGGAATATAAACCAGATGTTGAGTGGAATTTGGGCAAAGAAAGACCATGAGGAATACTGACCAACAGAATGGAGACCACTCACTCAATCAACTCTGAATAAATTTTTAAAAAATTTCCCTAATATGGAGATATTTGAAATTTAAATTTAAACCTCCCAGCGTTAGCCTTTGATGCTGTTTTAGAAGTAAATCGTATGGCAAATTGAAACTGGTTCTTATTCCAAAGTGTGGTTTGAGCAATTCTCACAATCTGTCTCTTGGCTCCATACAGCAGTGCCTTAAAGACCCTCTGCTCACTGCTAACGTGATTCACCTGGGCTGGAAGGTCTCCCCAGGACCCTCAGTTACAATTCTAGTGGATGCAGAGGGAAGTCTGTGAAATCCTTTTCTCTTCCGGAAGCATCCTTAGTCAGGCTTATTTCCATCTGACCACAATCCCACTACATTGAAAATGGGAACCCACTTTCTTTGTGTTAGAACTCTCCCAGGCGCATGGTACAGGGCACACTGCTAACACCTGAGGTGAATACCCCAGCTTATGAGGTTTCTCGTGATCACAACGTGGAAGTCTGTGCCGTAGCGTCGGCTCCCGTTCTTGTTCGCCCACAGACCCTGGGCTTCGCCTGGGAGCAGGGAAGAGCCTACTCTGAGAACAAAAGCACATCTTTTAAATCGCTCTTACCAAAGGGAGAGAACAAGCTGCCATCTGAAGAGTCTTCACTCTTGAAAATAGATGCTTCAAAAATTAAACTGCTTCAGGGATTTTGAGAGAACTAACCTGGAAGGTCATCCCCAAAAGTGGCTGGTGCCTAAATGAGGTCATAGGTCATGCACAAGTGACAGGACAGCAGTGTGGCAAAGAATGAAAAGTACTGGGATGAAGAAATAAAGTAAATGGCCAGGAGAGTGTGTGAGCTCACCGCAGAGGAGCAGAGAGCCACCACGCACCTTCACTTTTAATATCACACCTGTGCTCACCATGACTGTCCACTGTTTATAGACTGGGAGATTGAAAAGGCAAGTGTTCAATGTGATAAAATGAGACTACAGTCAGGATGGCTCAACGTTTCTGATTTTTATACTTACATCTCTCTATTATATCATTGTTTCAACATTTCAAAAATAAATGGCATTTTTGGGGATTGGGATAAATTGTGATTTACTCATAAATTATGATTTGGATATGTTTTATTTATTTGAAATTAGAATATCAGTGGAGATGACATTTTCAGACTTCTAGGTGGAGGTTGGGGTGGGGAGCATTGGCCCTGGTGACCTTCTGTGATGATTAGGTTCATGGGTGAACTTGGCCAGGTCATGGGGTCCAGTTGTTTGATCAAGCAAGCACTGCCCTAATTGTTACTGTGGGGATATTTTGTGGATTTAAGTCATCACTAAGTTTATTGCATATACTGTGGCCGAATAAATCTGCAAAAAACTAAGGCGGTTGTCATCAGCAGTGAGAGGCGTCTCATCAATCAGCTGGAGGCCTTAAAAGGAGAAGTGATTCCAGCAGTGGGAAGGGAGACTTTCCATCTCTACTTCAGCCAGCCAGGTTCTCCTGGGGAATTCATCAAAACCCTTCGCTGGAGTTCCCAGCTTGTGGCCTGCCCTGTGGAATTCAGACTTGTCCATCCCCACAGTCACATGAGCCAGTTCTATAGTAAATCTCACAATATTTACACTGTGTATCTCCTGCCAGTTCTGTCCTGGAGAATCCTGACTAACGCCCCTCTAAGGAGCCCAGGTGTTTCGGAGCACACCAGCCAACCCAGTCCCTGTCTTCCGAGGGCTGGAGGCAGCCCCCTCCCAGGGCCACGACTGCCCCTCAAAGGACATGCTGGGAGCACCGTAATCCACCAAGAACTCAAGAGCAGCACCTGGGTATCAAGTGATGACCCCAAACCAGGATGCTGAGCGAGAACGTCGTCATGCATCATCAGACGTGGATCTCATGAAAACAAGTTGTAGCTACCTAGTAACAGGTCATTAAGGCTGCTCCTCAAAATCCAGCTATTATTGACAATGGCATTAATGACCAGTGCTCTGGGGAAAAGAGGTTGAAAAGGACCAAGATTGGGAGTGAGAGGCTGGACTAGTCCAGGGCTTCAGAGTAGAGCAAGTTTAAAGAACAAAGATGTAATAAGTTGTGTATTTTATGAGGAAATGATTATTGACTATTTCTGTGTACCAAGAATTGGGCTAGGTGCTGGGAAGGCAGGGGCAAGCAACCAGAAACCCCTGTCCTCATGGAGCATGCTGTCTGGCAGAGAAGACAAGCATTGGATAATAACTGAAAATTAAGCAAGAATGTGCAAAGCACTGAGAAGGAGAGGTACTAACTTCTCCCAGGGGACCTAATCAAATCCAGGGGACTGGGGCTGCTCCTCGGAGCTGCACTGCAAAGGACAAATACGAGCTAGTTAGGTGAAAAGCAGAGCCGCGAGCATTCAAGGTGGAAGGAACAGTGTGTGAAAGTCACTGATGGGGAAGACATCAGGCGCAAGGGCGCAGTCCAGCATTTCGGGGGAAGGGGCACTCCCATCCGTTCAGCGCCATGCCCTGACTTCTGTTTATGAAACACCTGAGTTACAAGGAACTCAAATTTGGCGTCAATTTAAACTGCCTTAGTGTATTAGCTTTACTTAAGTGTATAAGCATATACTTATGTTCTGAGAAGTGTATTGTATTGGTACCTCTTTATTCCACTGTGGGAGTCTGTCACTAGACAACATAATCAGAGTAGGCTGGTCAAGGACATTTTTAGGTAGACTGCAGAACAAAGTAGAAATTACACTACCGTAATTTTTAAATATTATTGTTGATCTCTGCTGGAGATGCTGAGGAACGCAGTTTCTTTCAGATTTCTTAAAAGAATGTGATTTTGATCAGGATTATCCTGGTTGCGAGTGACAGAAACCCAACTAAAAATTGCTATAACCAACCAACCAAATAAAAAAGGAGTATGTTGTCTCAGATATTTGTAAAATCCAGGGGTAGTGTTACTTCAGGCAAGCCAGACTAAATGCTGTCGCAAGGAAGCTGTCTAAATTCTGCTGTTTTCCAGCCGTGGGCTTCGTGTGGGGGAAGGTTCTCCCAATGGGGTGGAAAGGAGTCTCTCACGCCCCCAGGCTTATGTTACAGCACCTCTGCGCTCCCAGAGGAAAGACTCCCTGTCTCCAGGGTCCCGTGGACGGTGTGGCTGGCCCTCCCTGGCTCCACCTGGGTCACGTGACCACCCTTAAACCCGTCACTGCAGCGCGTGAAGGTCATGGTGGTGGTCCGGCAGGACTGACCCCACTTCTAGAGTCTGGAGAAGCCTCAAGAGCCATGGAACTGAGTGGGAAGAGGGGTGCCACTGCTCTCCACAAGTCTGGGTGCTGCTGCCAAGGGCAGGCGTGTAATGCTGGGCAGCAGGACCAGCAGGTTCCTCAGGCCAACCTGAATCTTCTTTTTCAATGGAGAGGTCAGGCTGTGAGGACGTCTGGATTTAGTCTCACTTCACCTACAATTGATTATACTCATTTCTACCATAAATGTAATGAAAAATCCAAAATGTCTCATAAGTGATTGTATGCCGCTTTGTTGTTATTAGAGAAGTTCACAGAAAAATCATGCATAAAATGTGTCCTTTTTGCCGTACTGTGCCCCATCAAGATATGCTAAGCACACGTTTTTGGTGTTACTCTTCACAAAAAGGAAACTTGTTTGTGTATGTTGATATGCATTGGTGTGTACATGTACCACAGATACTATGCGACTTTTTCCATCTATCCATAAATGCTTTAAACTCATTTGTTATAACTTTGTGTCTGTCTGTCTGTCTTTAATAGCAGTGAAATATTCAGATGAATTGACCTGTTTAGTTTGAAAATTCTGATCCAGTTTTGTAGGAGACATACCAGGCTGAGCCCTATTACAATGGAGGCAGTACGTTATTCTAGGCTATTGCAGAAAACAACTTATTCTAGCCTTTAAAGAAGTCGATGTATCGGTGGAGTTTGGGGAGTTTATTTTATCTACAGGTATTATTGAAAATTCATTGCAAATATAGCCAAGGAGAATACTGTGCAAGTCTTATATATATTGCCTAGTTCTGTGCCACATTTAAAAGGCCATTTTACAGGAAATTTGATTTACATAAATTAAGCTAATTTGGTTTGGAGCCCACCACATGTTACACGTCTCCATGTGATAATAAAATTTTCTAGTCAATCCCCCTGGAACTACACCACTTGTTAATTGATCCTACAAAGGGATGCCAAAATCACTGTAACAGCTTCTCTGACTTGCAGTCTCTGTATTTTCATTTTCTCTCAAGCCATTTCCATTTTGCAGAATTCAATTTCTGGCTTAAGCCCATGTTTCAGAGGAATGAGGTCACTCAAATATTTGCCAGATCTCTTCACCAAAGGACGATAATCAAGGACCAAATGGAAAACCTCACACAAAGCCCAATTAGAATTTGCACTAATGAGATCCCAGTGTCGGTTACAAGGACAGTATCTCTCAGAGGCAACCTAGTTCTGTGAATGCTGCGGCGTCTCCTCCTCGTCAAGCTCGCTCGGGCAGACCCAGGGACTGCAAGGCTAGATTTGACCTTGTTTTCCAAGAGCTTCGTTTACTTTACC
>JAQZBX010020790.1:0-36188 GCA_029593785.1 Cabassous unicinctus | reverse complement strand
CATTACTACAATATTCATACATTATAAGGTTTTATGGTTTGACTGAAAGCCACCACTCCTCCTTGGGTGCCTTTTCTGTATGCCTATCCTTTGTGTTATGATAGCCATTTCTATTCTACCCTTTGTTCCTTCAGATTCAGTAGTGGTAAATATTCAGCTCTGACTAGCCATGGCTATTGCACTGTCCTTTGTTGGTTTACTTAAACCAAAACTCTCTTCAAATTGCTCATTTTGAAAGTGTCACCTGTCTCACAAAACCTAATACGTGGTAGACTCAATGCAGTTAGGTGAATGACAGGCTCAGGAATAACTTAACTAGCTAACATTTTGGATAGCATTAAATACTAAGAAGATAAAGCAGAATAAAGGGGAAAACAGTAAATGCTTGGGTGGGACTTAATCTAGTTGAGGTAGTCAAGGAATGTCTTTCTGAGAAGGTGACATATAGGAAGAATGTGACCATCTGAGAAAGATCATAGAATGATCAAGAGTACTCCATATTTAGGGAATAGCAAAAACATATCATGCAGGTTCATATTGGCTTTAATAAAGAGTTTAGAAATCTAAGAGTAAGGGGAAATTATTAGAGGGATTTAATTAAGGAATTGAAGTAATGTGTTCTGTTCAGCAGTTTAAACAGTTAGCTGGTTACTATTTCAAGATTGAATTCAAAGGGGAAAAACCAGAATGACAGAGATAAGCTAGGATACTAATGCTATAGTGCAAATGAAATACGATGGTGGACCTAGGCTAGTAGTGTTGGAGTAGAGATTTTAAGATTTATTTTAACAGCAGAGTCACAGGACTTGAAAATGCCTGGGTGCCATTTCTTGATATAGGAAAGATTAGGGGAAGAATGGATTTGATGGGACAAAGAATCAAGAGTTACATCTCAGTCATTTTAATTTTGACTAAATCAGACTAGAATAGGTAGATAGAATCAACGTATTTGCTACATCTGAAAGAAATGTTGGCAATAAAGGTGAAAGGGATTCCAGAAAACATCCCTTTAGGTCCCTTAAATGGACATAAGTTAGACAAAAAGAGAGTATGCTCCAGTTGTGTGAAAGCAGCATGCTGGCAACCATCCCAAGAATTTTACATAATCCAGATTTAACGAGGTCCTAGATTATGGTGTACATTTTGTGCATTACAGTTCCATAGGTCTTGACAAATGAATAATGTCATGTGTCTACAACTGCAGTATTATATAGAAGAATCCCACTGTCTCAAATATGCCCTGTGTTCCACCCATTCATTCCTCCCCCTCTGAAACCCTGGAGGCCAATACCTTTATATCAATCTTGCAAATTCTTCTGTTAACACAAGATAATGACTATGATAACAACAAATCTACTTTGATCTGTGATTACACTCTCCCCTTATGACTGCGCATTTCTCAATCTTGAGGGATTTGGGATGATGTCTTTTCTGACTGCTTCAGGATGAAAGGGAACTTAGATATCATGGGGTAGATGGAAGGAATTATTTTGTTTGCAACTGTAAATACTCCTTGTTTGGGACTAGCCCATCATCATTGTTTTGTACGTTGTCCAGGACAAGCCCAAAGAACTGTCGAGTAGGAGTTGGCCACTATTCTGCTGGGATTCAGGGGTCAAACAGCATATGAACAATCCAAATATTTAAGTCTCTAAGAAATAGACTTAGCAGGTATATTGAAAATTTTGAGTTCAAATAAAAAAAGAACAATGATTAGTGAAATCTTAAAGGAATACAACTATATTATATTGGGTAAATTTCTCTCTGGAAATAGAATCAACAGGAGATATCTGTCAATAATATGAGATTTTAAAAGAGTCTCTCACATGACCGTGGGGATGCACAAGTCCAGGTTCTTTAGGCAGGCTGCAAACCAGTGGCTCTGATGAAAGTCCGATGAAAGTCCTTGATGAGTTTCTGGGAGAAGTTGCCTGTCCAACGACGAGCTGGGAAATTCTCTCTGAATGTTGAAATCACTTCCTCTTTAAAGGCATTCAACTGATTGGATAAAGCATCACAGCAATCTTCCTGGTTGATGTAGATGTAATCAACTATCAATGCAGTAAATTCATTGGTAACTAAAGTCCATAAATTTCCTTTTACTGCAATTAGCCCAGTGCTTGCTTGACCAAACAACTGGGCACAATTACTTGGCCAATTTAACACATTAGCCTAACCATCACAATGAATAAATAGAAATAGAAATCATGTGAAAAAAAAATCTACTTCAAAAGATGGAAATATCTGAAAATATATCTTATATTGCAAAATATTTACTTTAGGAACTTGGAAAAGCAAAACTTAAAAGTTTCTTAACATGTTTCAATAAGAAACTGATTCCTTAATAATAGAACATTGAATTATGAAGATAAGAATATGTGAGTAAAGAATTACCCCTAATGTGGAGAGGGAAAACCAGATTGGATACTTTTAAAAATGTAATAATTTAAAAGGATATTTGAGAATTTCTGCTAAGGAGAAAAAGGACAAAGAAGAGAAGATGTTTAAAGAAAAAAGAAACTGAATGGAGGACAGCATCAAGAGTTCTGACATATAACAATAATCACAGTCATATTTATAGAGAATTGGATGAATATTTTAAATGTTTTATAAGATTGATCCTTCCTGCCTCTCTGTGAAGTAGTCATAGTATTCCTATTTCAAAGATGAGAAAATTGGAACCCAAAGACATTAAGTTGTTTTTTAAAGTTCTAGTCACTAAACTGAATAATAAAGATTTGAATATAGCTAGTTTGTCTCTAAAATCTCTTTTGGTAAACATTTACTCACTTGACCTATATTTATTTTCTCCTACATACTAGGTAATGTTCTAGGTCTATAAAATTATTTTAAAAAATCAATAACTACAATGTATCTAATATCATGTCACTTACATAATATTGGCAGGAGAGAGGATAATAAAATGAACAAATAAACAGAATGCTTAAAATAGGTTAGATGATGGAAAGTGCTAAAAAGAAAAATAAAGCATTGTAAGTGGAGGGTCCAATATATTACAATTACTTATAATTGTAAGTGGCTGGGCAGGGAAGACTTTTCTGAGTAGGTGATTTTTAATCTAGACTTTAAAATCTCCCAGATTATGTGTGGTGTTGTACATATATACAAAAATCACATATATTCTGAATTAAAAAAAACAAAAACTATAGCATTATATAGATACAATCATTTCTCACATTTAAAAAAATCTGGAGTATATAATTGAAACATTTCACTAAATACTAGTGAAAGTCTTAAAATATATCAACATTTAGACATATACTAGAGTGCATATATAAAATATTTATATTTATACACACATATATATGCTTCTAATGTTAAAGGAAATATTCTAAGAGTACTTATTCTAGAATAACATTGTTAACAAAGATGCAAATCTATGGATGGTTTTAGCTTTTACTTCCTTCAGATTAAGTGTGAAAATGGAGAGTTGTGTCCATCAATTTTGGGGAGAAAATGTTGTGATCCAGGAAGTGTAGACCCATCTAAACTGTCAGTCATGTACACAGAAACAAAAACTGACCCTCAGAAATACAAAGGCTCACTAAGCATACCATTTATATAGGATCCTTGCAAAAAAAAAATCTTAAATACAAAATCAGTCACGTGAGAAATTAACAGAAGTAAATAATTAATAATTAATGTGGGCATAAAATAATACTGATATAAATAATTCTTGAGGCAGAAAACTAATGAAATTAAAACTATGTTAATCAAACTGGATCCAAAACCAAAATTAAAATGACAAAAATGGACTTGGGGTGCAAGAAAGCAAAGAAACTAAAAGTTTCCATTTCTCTTTATACATTGTCAAGATTTAATAGGAAACATTTCATTCTTGACTTTGATTGCTAAAGAAATACAAACCATATGTGGTGTATATAATAGTCTAATTTTACCACTACTAGAATGAATAAAACTATTTTCTTTCTAAATCATTAGAAAATATAAATTCAAAGGCATTACAGTAATCATAAGTAGAGAAATTATAACACATAGATGAAAGATAATAAATACATAAGTCAAATTTTTAACAGAGCATATCTCTTAATGATTAGATTGGTGATTTTACTTCCTTCTGTATATTTTATATTTTCCAAATTTTGTAAATAAAAATATATCGAATTTATAATCTCCATGGCCTTTGGGGATGCTTTTAGTATAACTTTTACCAATCCTCATCCATCATTTTACCTGCTTTCATTTCATTTAGATTCATAACACTACTAACTCCAAAATTGTCTTCAATATTCTCGATGCTGTTCTTTGCACCTTAGATTTCAGGTGACCCTTGTATTCAGCTCTGTTCTAGCCTGATCCTCTGAAATGAACCCCCATGCTAGAGGTCAGATCCGGTCCACTTCTACATCCAACCTCAGAACAAGCTTACTTGAATATGAAGGTGAATTATAACCTTCCAGGAGTCTGTGCTCTGAGCTACCATTTGTCATTCTATGTACCAAAGCTAAGTTTTTCTTTCTGCTGTTGTTATTTTTTCCTCCTGCCAATGAAGTTGACTATTTCTTTCTAGTAAAGAAAAAATTCATTTTAAAATCCACACACTAAAATTTTCTGCTCTTCATAGGAGAGGTACAACGTCAACCTCAATTAAAATATATTTTTATATAAGTAAGAAAATTTGACCTCAGTGAGATGGTTCTCAGAACTCTAAACAGTGAAAAGATCCAAAAGGTATTTTTGTCCCAAAGTCAGAAACTACTTGACTGTGATGGTGAATTATACAATTCGACAAAATATACAAATGCAAAAAATGCAAGAAAACAATTACCATATTTCAAAGTTAGATTTGGAAGAATTTTTGCATTATGCAACCTCTGATACCAGGATTTTATTTTTCTTTTCACAAAGAATATAAAAACTAATCTCCACAACCACTTATAGCCTGAGTATGGGAACACAGACACAATTCCAAAAGTCAATAATCAGTCACAGCTCTGCATTTTATCAACATCAGAATGAATTTCTAAATTCTTGAATCTTATGGTTCCATTTGCCAAGATTAATATATTGTACCATTTTTGCTAATACTCCAAAGGGATGTAGAAAATAGGAAGGTGGATTGAGAAAAAGAACATTAAAAAGGCAAAAGAAAGAAGAAGCAAATAGAAAGTTAAGATAAATGAGAGATACTGGAAGAGTGAAATAAGACAAGCAAATGTAAAGTGCAAAAGACTAAAGGCTCCGTGGTTCCTAAGGGAAAAATACATATATTTCTCTTTCACACAGAGATTGAATTTGATGATTTTCTCATATTGTGTGCTGTCCTTCTATCCCAATTCTCACATAAAATGTTTCAATATGACAAATTGCTCTTTTGGGTCACATTTTAAACAGGTGCACGACTTTCAGATATAGGCAAGGTTGATCCTCGGAAATATTGTGATGTAAGAGAAGTGTGTTGGGGACAATTTTCTGTCTCTTCTTCCTAAGCTCTTCTCCCTGCATGTTTTCATTTCCCCCTCGCCATAGCCATAACGGCCATTCTTCTGCATGAATCTCAATGCACAAATCAATTAATACCTTCAAGAAGGGGCAAATTGGGAATCCATGAAATTAAAAGCAAAATATGAAACCTTGTGTGCACATATGTGATAGCTGTAGAAATATGTCACTCATCTACTGTGGGGAGTATACTTTACTGACAGCTCCAGCTGCTGCACCTCTGGATCCAAAACCACATTCCCACTGAGGTCACACTTAGCCCAGGTTGCTCTCAGCCAATGTCTCATTTCCAACAGGCAACTCTGGCTTAAGAACTATCTTTTGTTTCCATAAGGATGGCTATTTCCAATAGACAGGCCCTCCCGATCCCGTGCTACAAAGGACAAACACATCTCTTAGTGAGAAGGTGATTTTTTGCGAGTGCACAAGTTGTGATTGAGAGGTGATGAGCTTTGTATGCTTGTTTGGTGTTTGTTTATTATTATTAATACTGGAACAATGAAAATGCTCTAAAAATGACAGACGTGATGAATGCACAACTATGTGATTATACTGAAAACCATTGATTTTACACTTTGAATGGATTTATGCTTTATTAATATGTATCAATACAATTGATTTATTAAAAAAAGAAAAAAAATTAAAAATCTTGGCAAACTTGATTCATTTTCTAAGTAGTTAATACACTTGCCTATGGTTTTCTTAAGTATTACCTTTACTTTGCTTGCCATATGCTTGTCTTGCTTCCTATATTATATTTGTGAGCTTATGTCTAGGCCATCTTCAAAAACGAGATGAGAATTTTCTTTGAGAATTTTTTTTTGCCCTAATCAGCAGGAAGTAACTACAGAAGATGAGTTCTTCACCCATTTTCCTCATATAAGGAATATTTATAAAATATATCTTCTAAGAATAAGAAGAGTATAAACACAACGGGGGATTTGGTAGCTGGAAAATGTGCTTATTGAAATTTCTTCACTTAAGCAGCTTTGAAAATTCTAAAACTAATTGAGCTACTTTTCTATTAATCTAATTTTAGAAGTTTACTCTTTGCACTTAGTTCCCTGAAGGATAATAACCAGACCTTCTCAGTTTTGCTTACAGGAATAAGATAATATCTCAAAGCAAAACCAGGCAGAATGGTGTAAATCTGTAACTTTTCTCAGAGACAAAAAGCTTGCTATCTTTGGGTGGTTGTCTGAGAAAGGAGCCACAAAGGCCTTGCACCTGCACAACTATATCTAAACTATGGTTTATTAGCGGCTGAAATCAAGGACAAGTTGGATGTGCTTGAGACAACACAGGACACAGAAATTGCACACAACCTGGTTTTTGTTTTTTGTTTAACTTGTGTTCCTTCTCAACTACCCCTTTTCTTTTTCTTTTTCCCTATAAAAGCGCTAGCTCCCATTCTCACTTTGAAGTGGTTTGGGAAGATTCCCCCAGTTCCTTCTTGTGCACTCACAATAAATCACCTTCTCACTAAAAAACATGTTTGTCCTTTGTAGCGCAGGATCAGGCAGTCTGTCTATTGGAAATAGTCATCCTTAGGGTAGCACTTTCAGCTTGCCCAACCCTTTCTTGGAACCATGCAACAACCTGAGAATTCTTCCTCCTCAAGCCTCCTTCCTTTCCTCTTTCCTTCCAGCGTGTCAGGCCAGCTGTGTGGAATTTAGACTCTTCCTCCTCTCACTGCTCCCTTCTACAAAAATGTCTTCACAGCCTAATTCTATCGTAACATCTGTCGCTCAGTGGTCCTACACTAATGGAAACGGTAGAAAGATGTTAAAGTAAATAGGTGGCAAAATGAAGATTTAGGCTTTGATCATTCATTGCCTGGTGGATGAAACAGTGCCACCCTGAATGGCAGGAAGGGCAACAAAGGAACATGACACATGATGGCAGCCCAGTGGTGAAAGATTTACCTGGTGGTTCCCTGCAGGAAGGGTCCCAGAGGAATGCTTCACTCTTGAAGGTGAAATGATTCAGGTATTTGAGCATCTGAGGGGCAAGATCTTAACAAAATAGCAAAACTGGCTGGTTAATGCTTATTAGAATTGACTCACTGAAGAAGCATGATGAGAAATTGATGATGATTACTGAGCAGTTAAAAGCAACATGTGAGAGTCAAAGGGCCCTTTGGTACAGAACAGAAACTGCTGAGTTTCAGGGTGTAGCAGTTTGATATTATTTATGAATTCCAATAAGAGATATTGATGATGTTTGTAAACCTGGTCTGTTTCTCTGAGCATGATACCCTTTGATCATTTGAGTTCAAAGGCTTCAGGTTTAATTGATTAGATCAAGATTATGGCTTTGATTCCACTAAGTCATTAGGGTGTGCAGGGTTGAGTCCCCACTCCCTTGGTGGACCAATGAAGCAAACTCTCACATGGAAGTAGATACACAGAGAAGATACACAGAGGAAGAGAGACAGCTCCATAGATGCAGCAGAGGCTCCGGGAAGAGAAAAGGGCCATTTGCGTGATACTTTACAGCTGACCTTGTGAAGAGACCAGAACAGCTGAGCCCAGAAAGAAACTAGCCTAAGGAAGAGAAACGAGCCCTGTGCCAGACTACAGCTGAGATCAGAAAAAGCTGAGCCCATGGAGCCTTAAGAGGGAAGTGGAAGACTGAATCCTCACAGACATAACCCACCATCTTGCTTCAACCTGTGGCAACAGAGTTTGGTAAGGAAGTAACCTTGAGTTGGACTCTTTAGGGCCTTGTAACTGTAAGCTTTTACCCCAAATAAATACCCTATATAAAATCCAACAGATTTCTGGTACTTTGCATCAGTACCCCTTTGGCTGATTAATACACAGCCTAAAAAGATAAGTGTCACAGAGCTCCAGAGATATTTTAATGCTCAGCTAAGGCAGATCTGGTATGCTAGTGTGGAATCTTGTTGAGAAAACCTGGAACCCTACCACATGGGATAGGGATATCTGTAGTAACCTCGGGATACTGGCTCTGCAGATTCAGAATTTGCCAATGTAGCCCATCATTCCATAGTAAGTCTTAATATTATACTGTGCTGGAAGAAGCTATAGAGATTTCTTTGCTATTGGAAACAAGTGCCCCCATATCCCCTCAGAAACTGCACCAACTTATAACTAGGATTAATCCCAACATAACCTGGCTGAGCCTGATTAGGGTGGAAAGAGATGATAAACAAAAGGATGTACAATAATTAGCTAATATGTACTGGCATGAGCCAGGAAAGTTATACTGGGATTGGATTTTTAGACTGCTTTATCAGAGTGAGTAAAATGTAAAATTGGATAGTCCGGAATTCATTAACTTGAGTTCACTTTATCAGGGCAGGAACTCAATGTCAGATGACTCTTAGAAGCTGGAAGAAAGTGACAGCCAATGCTGAATGAAGTGTAAATGCCTGACACACAATCGACTTAGGAATAAGATGCCAAAGGAAGTGGACATGTGGGAGTGGTCATTATGTAAGACCAAAAGATTCACCAGATGGGTATGCTTTACAGGATGGTTCAGAGAGCACCCTTCACTAAGTACTTCAGGAATACACTGAAGAGAAGTGGGCCAGTAGTACCAAAAAGTTCAGTGGTGGCTCTTCTCTGCAGGCCAGATATGAAGGTAAGAGAGACAGTCAAAAAATGGAGAGCATTAGTATCTATTGCAATGATGGGCCCTGTGTTAGTCAGGGTTCTCTAGTGAAACAGAACCGACAGGAGATATCTGTAAATGATATGAGATTTTATAAAATTCTTTCATGGGACCGTAGGGATGCACAAATCCAAATTCCGCAGGCAGGCTGCAAACCAGGGGTTCTGATGAAGGTCTTTGATGCATTTCCAGGAGAGGTTGGCTGTCCAAAGTAGAGCTGGAAATTCTTTCTGAATGCTGAAATCACTTCTCCTTTTAAGGCCTTCATCTGATTGGATAAGACGTCACTCATTGCTGACAGCAATCTCCTTGATTGATTGTAGACGTAATCAGCCATTTGTGCAAGCAACTCACTGATGATTTAAGTCCATGAAACATTTTTGTATTACAGCTAGCCCAGTGCTTGCCTGACCAAACAGCAGGACACCATTACCTGGCCGAGTTGACATATTAAGCTAACCATCACAGGTCCCAAATTAATAGGGGCCTGGTAGCAGCATTTAATCTCCAGAAGATGGAAGACCTCAATAACTTTAATGACAAGTCAAACTGTAGGGAAATAAAAGAGGGACTTGACAAATGAGAATTGTGGAGATGGTTAATAGAACATGCCATTGCTACAGATAAAAGAGTTGCCCAATAAACAAAGGGGCTACATCACACCTATAATCAAATGAAGGGAAGAATGAAGAATCAGGGGGCTGAGGACAATTGCCCCCAATAAAAAGCCACAGCCCTTTGCCCTTGACCTAAGCTATTTTTCGGATCTGGAACGTGATGACTGAGGAGGTATTAAGATCTCTGGAAGTAAGGACCCTGCAACAGTATGACAAATGTATGAAGAAAATGGCTTCATTCATTTGCTACGGTGTGTGAACACTGAGGAAAGCGAAATACCCAAACATTTCGAGGACTATTTACAGACCCTCAGAGTTCACATTGATAACCTGAGATGCACATTATCGCCATGCCCTGTGTTATAATTGGGAGCTGTGAGTGGGGAGTTAGTAAATAAATTATTGGCTAAAGTCTGGATAGGATTGGACACACTAGTCCCATGAATCCATCCAGTAGTCTTGAAGAGTATAATTGAAGTTGTTATAATGAGACATTGTTGTAACCTGAGCATTGGATACTTGGAATGTGGTGGTGTAAGAGTTATGATAGAGCAAAATGCCAAATAGAAACCTGAAATGTGTTGTCTCCCCAGCCAATACAATATATGAAAAACTGTTGCATCTTATGTGTGAGAGTAGTGATTGGTGCCACCATTAAAATCCTAATAGATGTAAGGGTGATTGTCTCTATCATATTTTGATTTATTTAACCTGTCTGACTCCTACAAAACTCAGATAGATCCTGGAGAAGGATTGCAAACTGCCATAACCCCAATGATTGCAAGACTGCAACTGTTATACCAGACATTTTACTTTTTATGCAGCAATTAATTTAGGAGATGCTTTCTCTTCCACTCTAATTATAAAAAAGGCTCAGAAACAGTTTCCATTCAAATGCGATGGACAAAAATATTCATTTCCAGTTTTGCTTCAGGCTATATTAACTCTCCTAGTGTTTGTCATATATGGTCTAAAGAGATCTGAACCACTTGGAAAAATCACAGAACATCGCTCTGATCCCTTACTATCTAAACCTGTCTTGGTAGATGTGTCTGGAGGGACCCGAAGAGAACAAATACAATATAGAATGGGTTTTTAGCAGGGCAGAGTCATTTTTTTTCCCATGAATTAAAACAATAAATTTATCAAAATGTTCAAAAAATGGCTTAGGATCCTGGCCTAAACCAGCTGTGCTCCAAAGATTTTGTTCATGGCTCAACCTTCACTTGAAAATAAATAAATGAGTAAATAAGAAAAAACTCATGAAATCCAAATTAGAGACAAAATAGCAAGTCACAGTCAATATGTTGCTAGCATTTATATCATAAGTGTTGCAAACATATCACCAATATCATAAGTTCTACTAATTGAATATGTCTCATCAATTTTCTTTACATTGCCATGATAGTATCTTGCATTATATAATTAAGTCATATTTATAGGGTGCACATCACTAATGAAGTGTTACAGTTAAGGAATATTAGAGGGTCTGTATTATATGAATGTATGTGTGTATATATCTCCCTATTTCTCTATCTATATGCATTTGATTTTATAAATATTCATAAAAATACTCATATTTGAAAAGCAATATAAAGTTGTTTTAAAACATTATTGCACAGGAATAGGCTTAAAATGCTATAATGTAAATTTATGAAATACAATAGAAATAATAAAAATAGCTAATATTTATGATGTTTTTTTAATATATTGCAAGCACTGTTCTCAGTGTTCAGTACATATTGGTACAAATTTATCTTCACAAAATTCCTCTGAGGTGAGTGGTAATCAGGATCCTGGAAGGAAAAAGATTATACACTTGAAATTCATAAGTTGTGTTGATATATAGAAAGAGAGAAAGACTAAAAAGCAATGAGTATAGTAAAACCACAAGAGATGGTCCTGTTTCCTAGGGACTAGTGACAGTAGGTTACAAATTTGGTATAAGTGTGGAAGCTATAATTGGTAGGGAATGGTGATGCCTTAGATATTGAGGCATGAAAGAGTTGTCAAAAATGACCCAAGTGTTTGGCTTATTGGAGGGATGGATGTGCCATTTGCTTAAGGTAAGTAATACTAGACAACGATCAGATTTAAGGAAACTGATTTGAAGCAGGGAAGTGATAAACAAGGAGTAATATTATAAGCCATTTGCCTGTGAGCTCACAGAACTTTAAGTCAGAGTTGTAATTCTGGAATTCATAGTTCATAGTTGGTAAACAAAACCATGAACATAGATGAGACAAGTTAAGATGAGAAAATCCAGCAAGTTAAAAGGAGTGGAGTATTTGATAGAAACATTTGGAGATGAGGATATAGTTCAAATTATAAAATATAATAATATATAATATAAAAGCATAATGTAAAAATTATGCTTTCCCTGAGAAGACATTTTTTTTTCATCTTTACCAGCCCTAGCAAAGCACATAGTAGGCACAACTAGTGTTGGATTAACTGCAAATATAAGATTACTCAAAATTTTAAAAAATGAATAAAAGTTAAAGGTCTGAACATATGTTCACTTGAGGTTCTCATTATAACTTTGTATAATTAAAAATATTTTAATTTGTGAAAACATGGTAATTGCAAGAATTTATTTTGCAACAAAGGATTATTTTTGCAGTTGAACTCTGACTGCTTTTGTCAATATGTGAAATCCAATCAAAACACTGAGATCACAGATCAATGGAATTCATTTATGTTTTAGATACCATTTTGGAACTTAGAGATTTTTTATTACTATGAATATCATAGTAATTAGGGGGAACAAGAGAAATAACAGAGAACTATCTATTTTATGCATCTTAGGGTTTGCTTTTGTTCCTTTCTGAGCATGAGAGAATGAACTATCATTGACCAGAAATCTTTGTCTAAACCTGATAAAGTTGTGTAAAACAACTAAATTTGGGATATTGTTATGTAAAGTAAGGAGCACATTTTGCTATAATTGTTATAAATTAAGAACCTCACACTTGTGATTTCAAATCAGAGAGGGACAAGGGAATATCTTTTGCCAGGGATCCTCCAAAATAGACAAAGTCAGTGGAATTGTATTTTCTCTTATTGGGCATATGCATTATGCAAAGAACTGTAATTATGTTTTTTCTAATCTTTAGCACAATCCTTAAAACATATTATATCCAAGTTTCAGCTATGAGGAAGTTGACATTCAGAGAAGTTAAGTAATTTTTTTCAAGGTCACCTAATTATAAAGTATTAGTCCTATTACTTGAGCCCTTCTTTGCATATTCCAAAGCATTTAATCTTTCCAATACCCCATGTCATCTTAAAGCAAAATATTAAATAATATTTCTGAGCTTTGCTTTCTATAAAGATATTTCAATTAATCATGGAAGTTGTCTCTTTTTAAAAATATCATTATCTAATATATTTAGAATAATTGTCAGGGATTATATTCTTCAAACTTTCTGGTAATTGAAATCTATAGAAATATGTAGGGGTAAATAAATGATGCCTAGTCTTTTAAAACTATTTAATAGCATCACAGTCCATATGCTTCTTCTGTAATGTTATAATTAAGATTTGTCAATACATAGTTTAAAGTTTAACACTGTTAGAAATAATGTCCCTTACATTCATGGAAATTATATAACTTGACTTTTCAGAAATGATTTAATTGTGGGAAGCTTCAAGCAAATTGTTTCTGGATTACACTATGGGGTAACAAATATTCCGGCTCTCCATGATTTAAAAATACATGTATCATCACTTTGGTTTTGTGATTTTTTTTCACTAATTTCAATCATTTTCTTATATGGATTGAGTTAAATTCTTTTTATTCTTTAAAGAATGTATGTCTTTGTTCTGCATTTGTGGTTATTTATGTAACACACCAGGATCTCTTAATTCAGCATCAGGACTAGTAGTACAGATATATATCCACTGTGATAAAAAATTGACAGTGAGATTGTCACTGAGGTGCTTTAGGATTGATGATCCTTCTTAAACATAAGATAGCATTATCAGTTCAGGGTCACCTGAAAGGAAATCATGGAGCTGTCAAAAGCATCATATTATTACTTTTCTCAATAGAGCCATTACCTAAGTTTTGCTCTGGTTAATAAGACTTTTTCCTTAATGAATAATAAAATAAAGCCTATATGATATTAAGAATTTTTAAAACAACTAAACATACTGCTACCTCTTAAGAAAAAAAATGTCATCTTTTCCCACTTTCTTCTGAATTTAAACTGAAAAACACAAAGAGGAATTCATTTTTTAAATTATTATTGTACTTTAGTTGGTATAGCAGATATATTAGATTTGAATATTTTGTAATAAAATAATGCCTGTTACATTGTGTAGGGCCCATAGCTGCAAAGATGTGCTTATATATAATACATTTTATCAATTATTTAATATTCATATCATTAGAAATCATAAAATAAAAAATTCAGGAGAGTATGTTTACAAAATGACACTATACACACACATGTCTATAATATAGGGTTAGAAATAAAAGGTTTTATTCACTAAGTATATGATACACAGGTCACTTATACATAACCCTGTTGTATGGAAATGCTATTTTGGAGCAGATTATAATTTCTATTTGGCATTCCTTATTTTCAGCAAATAGAATTTATATATTTTCTGTGTATGTGTGTGTGAGAGAAATAGAGAGACAGAAAGACAGAGAGAGAGAGAAAGAGAGAGAGAGAAAACCACACACACACACACACACAGAGAAAGAAAGATTTCTCAAATAGGGTAGAGTTTGATACATTCCAGGAAGAATTTGAAGAATTGGCATCATAATACTGTTGCTTCACCCCCTGAATACAAGTTAGATGCTCAAGAGGCCCTCTTCAGGTCTGTGATGGTTAAGTTAATGTGTCAACTTGGCCAGGTTATGGTATCCAGTTGTTTGGCACTAGTCTGGTTGTTACTGTGAGGATATTTAGTGGACATAAATCATCAGTATGTTGATTGCATTTATAGCTGATTACAACTACAATCAACTGAGGAGATTGCCTTCAGCAATGAGAGAAGTCTCATTCAAGCAGTTGGAAGGCTTTAAAAGAAGTGATGATTTCACAGTCAGAAGAGAGAATTACCATCTTTACTTTAGCCAGCCAGCTTCTCCTGGAGAATTAAACAAAACCTTCACAGGAGTTCCCAGTTTGCAGCATGCCCTGTGGAATTGTTACTTGTGCATCCCCACAGTCGCATGAAACAATTCTTATAAAAATCCCATAATCTTTACAGATATCTCATGTTGATTCTGGAACTGGGAGTGGTTCTTGAGAAACAGAATCTTAAGGATTAAACTTTTGAATTAGTTCTGGGGTCTTTGGAATTGGCTCTCTAATCTGATTAGATTCAAAGGAACGAGTGAATCTATTTCTAACACTCAAGATGGCACTGATGGTCTATGGCATAAGCTGAAAGTAGAGATATGTAAAATATCACCACTGGGTGTGGCTATTCAAATACTTATAAGTGGCAAGGATCTGGGTGAGAATGATTTTGTCATCTTAATAGAGTTTTGTGGAGTTAATAGTTATAATGATATTGGCTGGTAGCTTCTAAATATCCTGGATACAGTTATAAAATAAAAGAAAGAGCTCAAGGCCTCAAATTCACATCTTAAGCACTCCATGAAAGATGTGAAAGTTTCCATGTGTGCCCTGAAAGAAAATCTTATTTGGGGTAGCTGCAGACTTGAGACGCAGAGTCACATTGTGTGAGAGACTGAATTACAACATAAACTGAATTTCCAACCTTGCAGGGTATCTGCACTTAAAGTGAAAGCATTGGCTGTAAAGGAATGGGATACTGAAAATTGGAATGGTGATATATGGGTTGATAATGATGACAATGAGGACAGAGTCTTTTCCATATTAAACTGTAACCATGTGCCTGGAGGAAACAGCCACCCAACCTGTAGTCCACCCTGAGGAATCTGCCATCAAAGCTCCATGTGAAAAGATTAACCCTACTGTGCCTGATAAACCTGTAATCACCTCCCCTGAGCAAACAGTTCTCATTCTTCTGTCTGAAAAGATTAATATTGTTTTACCAGATTAAACCATAGTGGAATGCCCTGAAGTAGTTGGCTTGTAAGGCACTTCTAAATCTTCTTGTGACCCACCCACACAATCCGTCTTTTCTTCAAGACCTATAACTAGACTGAAGTCCCAACAAGCCCCAAAAAGTGAGGAATGGTGTGACCTGTGAGTAGATACACTATACTCTAAAAGAACTGCAAGATTTTTCCAATTTACATAGAATTCAGGGGAATATGTGTGGGAATGAATATTAAGGGTGTGGGATAATGATCAAAGGAATATAAAGTTGAATCAGCATGAATTTAATGCTATGTGCCCACTACACAGAGATTCTGGATTCTATGTTTCAGCTTGAGGGGTTTGAAAGGGCTCTAACAGTTCGTTCGCGTATTTGGCTGATTACCTGAGGTCCAAATGCCAGAACTGCCCTGGTATAACGCTGATGAGGAGCTCCAAAGGCTTAAAGAGATTGGAATAATAGAACATATTTCTTTATGTAAGACCTGCTCACCCACCCCAGGAATGTCCAGAATCGGAGGAATTAATTTGTGAGACTAACTCCATTTTCCCTAAAGAGCTCTGTGGTTGCTCTTCTCTGTAAGTTAAGTATTATTGCAGGAAGTGCTGTCACCAAACTCTCATCCTTAAACGTATTAGAGATGATCAGATCCAGGGTTGGCAGAAAGTGGCAGCATTTAATTGCCAAAGTTAAGGTGACCATAGCCAAGACAATGAGCAGCAGACAAAAAGCAGCAATCAAAATAGTCTGCAGAGACAATGGCATTGGATAGTTGATCATGGGGTACTTAGAAGTAAAAGAGAAGGGCGGTATACTAAATTCTTACTTGATCTGTCTAAGCAGAAGTGTTCTAGGTCAAGTGAACAAAAGTATTACTTGAATTACAAAAACAGAGCATCAATTCCCAGACTTGAGACACTTCACAGAGACAGAGCCACTTGAATGAAGGGAAGGCCAGGACCCCTTGGAGAAGGACCCTGTTACACTTCCAAAACATTATATTTTAAATCTTCCTCCCAAGCTTCCCCAAGGAGACCTACAGTCTTTTACTAGGATAGTGGTGCTTTGGGAAAAAGGGAATGATCAGAAATTTGGGTCATTATTAGAAACTGCCTCAGAAGTGACATTAATTCTAGGAGACCCAAAATGCCACTGTTTTCCATCAGTCAGAGTAAGGGCTTATAGAGTTCAGGTGATCAATGGACTTTTAGGTCAGGTCAACCTCACAGTGGGTCCCCTGACCATTTCTGAGGCTATTTCCTCAGTTCTGGAATGCATACCTGGAATAAACATACTCGGCAACTGGCAGAATCCCCGCAGTGGTTTCCTGACTTTGAAGTGAGAGCTACTATGGTAGGAAAGGCCATGTGGAAGCCACTAGAACCGTTCTTTCTTAGAAAAATAGTAAATCAAAAGAAATATTGGATTCTTGGAAGGATTGCAGAGATTAGTGCCACCAATAAGGACTTGAAGGATGCAGGGGTGATGTTTTCCACCATATCCCCATTCAACTCTCCTATTTGGTCTGTGCACAAAACAGATCAATCTTAGAAGATGACAGTGGATTGTCATCAACTTAACAAGATGGTGGCTCCATTTGCAGCTGCTGTTCCAGATGTTGTATCATTGCTTGAGTAAATCAATACCTTCCCTGGTACCTGCTATGCAGCTATTGATCTGGAAAATGTTTTTTTGTTTTTTTGTTTTTTCTCATTTGCTGTGAATAAAAACCACCAGGGACAGTTTGATTTCAGGCAGCAAGGCCAGCAATATACCTCCACTTTCTTACTTCAGGGATGTATCTACTCTCCAGTCCTATGTCATAATCTTGCCTGCAGGAATCTCTATCACCTCTCCCTCCCACAAGACATTATACTGCTCCATTATATTGATTACATCATGTTGACTGGACCTAGTGAGCAAGAAGTAGCACTACTCTAGACTTACTGTCAAGGCATTAGCATGACAGAGGATGGGAGATAAGTAAAACAAAAATGCAGAGGCCTTCCACCTCAGTGAAATTTCTGGGTGTACAATGGTGTGGGGCATGTCAAGAAAGTAAATAAAAGTAATTGAGAAATAAAAATTAAAATCACTAACACATTAGCATTCTTCAATCCACAGTAACTATTAGTTTGTGCCTTTGTTTTGCTTAGCCTAATGCTCTTTCTTCTGGGTCTTTTAGATAATGTAGATGTCCTAGGGTTTCTAACTGGTGCACTACAGATAACTCTGCTGTTGTTTCTGTTTCCCAGCATTCCACTGCTTTACCATATGGTTAGAAGTACACCGGGGCCTTTTAAAACACATCCTCTAGCTATCCTGCCTGAGGTGGGATCACAGCAGCCCTGCACTCTGAAGATGACTAAGGGGCCTGCTGTTTTCACGTCTTCACATGCCCCAGTAGAGCAGATTTTCAATGCAGGAAGCTTTGCTTCAAACCTGGTGAACTGGCTGCTTTCCAAGTTTTTTAATTCGCTCCTCTGGCTGTATCATTTATGAAAACAGATTCTCTCATTTCATTTTTGGGAGGTGTTGGCAACTCTCTGTGGAATGTAACCAAAGGAATGGGTGGTATAGGAGAGGTAATCAGAGAGACAGAACAATTGCAAATACATGGGGAAGCACAAGAAAAAGGACAATTTTCAACGTGTATGTCAAGCAATCATTTAATTTTATTCAATAACTTACAACTAGTCAGTATCAGACCAAAGCTTACTGAACGTGAATCTAGTGCTCTTTCCAATATACCATAACCTCATTTTCTTAAGGCATTTCTGTTAACTATCATCATTACTATTATTTGAGTCAAACCATGCCCAAACATGAGCTATCAAAGGCCACAGATTTTTTGTGTTTTTTTTTTGTTTTTCAGTCAATTTAACTTAAGATATTATATGTATGGTTAAAATCATAGATTCTCTTTTCCTGCATACCCACAGACAGAGTTGCCCAGGAACACAGGCAGAACAAGAGATATGATGATTTTTAGGATGACACAGAAGGTCAAGGGTCACCTAGACAAACCAAATTGTCTTCCATCCTGCCCCCCACCCCCACCCCAAGTTGTTCACATTTAACAAAAAATATTTTAGGCTCTGTGTTTGACACTGAAAATACAGCAACAAAATGGTACATTATTACTCTCCAAAGCTTATAGTCTCAGAGGAAGAAATATAAATAAATAAAGACAATATAATTTTAAGACTGAGAAAAGTGAAGAATGCATATTAATGGGAACTGAACTTGACTAAAGGGTCCCAGTAAGTTTTATAGAGGAAATAACATCTGATTTCCTTTATTTATATTCAATATCCAACAAATTATAAAGTTCTGTTAAAACTATTCAACCAGCCCCATCTTCCCATCTCCACGGCCAATATCATTTTTGAAATTATCATAATTTCTGACCTAAAATATATGATAACATACTAAATAATCTCCTACATTCACTTTTTTTACTTTCTTTTATTTTTTAAAAGATAATTTGATTACATAAATGTTACAGAGACTATATAGAGGATTCCCATATGCCCTGCTCTCCACACCTCCCACATTTTTCCACATTAGCAACATCTTTAATCAGTGTGGTACATTCATTGCAATTGATAAACACATTTTGGAGCATTGCCACTAAGCATGGATTATAATTTACGTTGTAGTTTACACTCTCTCCCATTCAACTCTGTAGGTTATGGCCAGATATATAATGGCCTGTATCTGTTATTGTAATGTCATTCAGGATGATTCCCAAGTACTGAAAATGTCCCCCTATTACACTTGTTTTTCCTTCTCCCTAACCCCAGAACATCCATGGGTCACTGCCTCAAAAAAAAATGGTCATTCGATGGATGGGACTCTCTTGCTTGCAGTTGTAGGCACTCTCAGTTCCTTGGTATGTTGTTTGTCCATCATCTCCTCCCCGTTAGTTATCCTGCATGAGTCCATAGAACTGGAGAGTAGGTGTTGCAACTCCATTGAGATTCAGGGCTCAGCTGCCACATGGACAGCCCAAAGATTTAAGTTTCTTGTATGTATACCTACCAACTCTAGTACTACATATAGGTTCAAATACAAAAGCAGAAGAATCATGCATAGGGAAACTACTACTGAGTTTCACTCAGTCACAGTGGGGAGCATAAATACCAGATTAGGGCCCACTGGGAAGGGGCCAAATTCCTGAGCTGTCTACCCTGACTATAGCATCTAGATGTCTTCATATCTCTGAGGAGCTTCACTATTTGGTGTCGTATCTACTTTGGCTGTCAATGAGATCCTGTTGAGATGTGCATAAGCGCTACCTCTGGGGTGGCCTCCCAACTCACTTTGAAGTCTCTTAGCCATACAAACTCATTTGTCTTTAGCTTTCCCCCTTTTGGTCAAGGTGGGTTTTTTTGTTTTTTTTGTTTGTTTGTTTTTCCAGATGCATTACTTGTTGGTACTTGGTAGCAATCCCTTGGTGCCGGGGAGGCTCATCCCTGGGAGTCATGTCCCAGGCTGGAGGTAAGTTATTGCTTTTATATGCTGAGTTCAGCTTAGAGAGAGGCCACATTTGAGCAACAAAGAGGCTCCCCATAAGTAACTCTTAGGCACCCTACATCACTAAGCTAAGTTTCAATTTCAAGAGGAAAGGTTTATAAGCATAATCGTGAGTATCAAGGATCCTTCATTGGACCATTCTCCTTCACAAGTCATTGTCCCTGTACTTGGGGCATTCTTGTTGTTCCATTAGAGAATGTGGTAGAGCTCCCCTGGATGGGAATTTGATATTCTTTTGGTTACTTTGTGAATCTCCACCTACCGTGACAATGCCCCATGAACATTTGAACACATTTATATGTCTTCTTTGTACACCCAGGTGAATTTCTTCCCATGTATCACCCCTCACTGACACCCCACACCAGTGATCCTCCCTGGCCACAGTTGTAAACCTTCTGTGATATAAAACTTCTCCAAAAATGAAGCCAATAAAATAGTCACATACAATTAATAAGAAAATGAAATAGTAATGTTCTTCAAAGAAGTTTTAGGTAACAGTAGAGTCACATACAGAATACAGGGGATTCCCACATACCCAATATCTTTCCCCTTTTCCCCTTTCCCTAGACAATAACACTTTATATGTGGATGGTACATTTGTTACAATTGATGCACAAATATTTAAACATAGCTACTAAACATTGTCAATGGTTCATCTTATGCTTTACATTTTGGACCATAGACTTTTATAAGATCTGATAAAATTTAATGTGGCCTCTATCCATCTTTACAAAATCATGCAGAACACTCCCATCACCCCCAAAATGCCCCTGTTCCATCTATTTTATTCCTCCCCTCCCCTTCCCTTCAGGCCCATGGCAACCACCGCCTTCTCTCCTTGAAAGACAAGATTCATAGTTACTTGCATCTTCACTGAGAGCTTGACACTGGTCTGTCCTCCCCTATTAGGCACTGTGAATGCTCTCAAGTGACTCTATCCCTCTGTTTCAGAACATAGTGGGCCTCCCTAGGATGGGAGTCCAACACCTTCCTGCTCATTATGTGGGTCTCTACCTGCTCTCTATGTGTGAGTGATGCAACACACTATGCCAAAATGATCATTCACACACTCTCTAGAAGCCTGGCCCAGGTGCGTCCTGGCCTGAATACCCCCCATCAAACACCCTAAACCAGTAACCCTTCTTTGTCATATTGCCAAATGAACATTCCCAACATTGTAATTTCAACCGTGTACCTGCAATCCGCAGTGTTCACCTGCTCCCTCCCCCAACCCTCTTCCCAGTTCCATGGACCATCCAACCCACTCTCCCCACCCTGCCCTCCTGTCAAACCTGCACCACCAACCCAATATTATCACTATACCACTGTCATGCCCCTTCACTGCACAACTACATGCTTTCACCTTTCAATAGACTTGCCCATTTTTTAAATGGGTTGTCTTTTTATTTTCAAGGTGTAGGATTTCTTTATATATGATAGAAAATAGACTCATATCAGGTATATGGTTACCAAATATTTTCTCCCATTGGGTAGGCTGTCTTTTCACTTTCCTGACAAACTCCTTTGAGGTGCAAGTGTTTAATTTTGATGAAGTCCCATTTGTCTATTTTTCTTTCACTGCTCATACTTTGGGTGTGATTTTCATGAAATCATTTCCTATTACAGGGACCTGTAGATGTTTTCCTACATTATTTTCCAAGGTCTTTATAGTCTTGGCTCTTATATTTAGGTATTTGATACATCTTGAGTTAATTTTTGTATAAGGTGTAAGACGTTGTCCTTCTCTCAATCTTTTGGATATGGGTTTTCAGTTCTCCAAGCACCATTTGATGAAGAGGCCATTTTCTCCCAGTGGGCTTGGTGGCCTTGTTGAATTTCAGGTGACTGTATATGTGAGGATCTATATCAGAACTCTCAATTCAGCTCCATTGGTCAGTATGTCTATCCTTGTCTTAATACCATGTAGTTTTGACCATTGTAGCTTTCCAGTATGTTTTAAAGTCAGGTAGAGTGATTCCTCAAATTTCATTTTTCTTTTTCAATATGTCTTTGGCTATTTGGGACCACTTACCCTTCCAAATAAATTTCATAGTTAGTTTTTCCAATTCACTAAAAAATGCTGTGTTGATTTTTATTGGGATTGCATTAAATCTGTATATCAGTTCAGGTAGGATAGACATCTTAATGATGTTTAGTCTTTCTATCCATGAACAGGGAATATCCTTCCATTTATTTAAGTCTTCTTTGATTTCCTTTAACAATGTTGTGTAGTTTTCTGCAAATAAATCATTTACATCTTTAGTTAAATTTATTCTTAGGTATTTGACTTTTTTTGTTGCTATTGTAAATAGTATTTTTTTTCCTGATTTCCTCCTCAGATTGCTCATTATTGGTGTACAGAAATGCTACTGATTTTTGTGAATTGATCTTGTAACCTGTGACTTTACTGAATTCATTTATAAGTTCTCAAAGCTTTGTTGTAGATATCTCAGGGCTTTCTATGTGTAGGATCATGTAGTCTGCAAATAGCGAAATTTTTACTTCTTCCTTTCCAATTTGGATGCTTTTTACATCTTTTTCTTGCCTAAGTCCTTGAGCAAGTACTTCTAACACAATGTTAAATAGGAGTGGTGATAATGGGCATCCTTCTCTCGTTCCTGCTCTTAGAGGGAAAGCTTTTAGGATTTCACCATTGTATAGGATGTTCATTGTGGATTTTTCATATATACCCTTTATCATTTTGAGGAAGCTTCCTTCTATCCCTATCTTTTGTAGTGTTTTTATTAGGAAACAGTGCTGTATTTTGTCAAATGCTTTTTCTGCATCTATAGAGATGATTATGTGATTTTTTTTCTTTCAATCTGTTTTTGTGGTATATAGTAATGATAGATTTTCTTATATTGAACCATCCTTGCGTACCAGGGAGGAAGCCCACTTGGTCATGGTGTATAATTCATTTGATGTGTTGTTGAATACGATTAGCAAGTATTTTGTTCAGGATTTTAGCATCTAAGTTCATTAGGGAGATTGGTCTAAAGATTTCCTTTCTTGTGGTGTCTTTGTTTGGCTTTGGTATTAGGTTGATGTCATAGAATGAGTTATGCAATGTTCCTTCCACTTCTATTTTTTGGACGACTTTAAGCAGGGTTGGTGTTAGTTCTTTCCAGAATGTTTGGTAGAATTCACCTCTGAAGCCATCTGTTCCTGGGCTTTTCTTATTTGGGAGGTTTTTGATGACTGATTCTATCTCACTACTCGTGATTGGTCTGTTGAACTCATCAATTTCTTCTTTCATCAATGTAAGCTGCTTATGTGTTTCTAGGAATTAGTCCATTTCCTTTAAATTGTCCATTTTGTTGGCATATAATTTTTCAAAGTACCCTCTTATGATACTCTTTATTTCTCTGGGGTCAGTGGTCATATCCCCTTCCTCATTTCTAATTTTGTGTATTTGCATCTTCTCTCTTTTTCCTTTGTTAGCCTAACTAGCGGTTTGTCAATTTTATTGATCTTCTTGAAGAACCAGCTTTTGGTTTGCTTATTTTTCTATTGCTTTCTTATTTTTACTTCATTTAGTGCTGCTCTAATCTTTGTTATTTCCTTCTTTCTACTTCCTTTAGAGTTAGTTTGTTGTTCTTTTTCTAATTCTTCCAAGTGTGCAGTTATGTCTTTGATTTTAGCTCTTTCTTCTTTTCATTTATGGCTATGAAATTCCCTCTCAGTACCACTTTTCCTGTGTCCCAATGGTTTTGATATGTTGTGTTGTCATTTTCATTCATTTCAAGGTAGTTACTGATTTCTTTTGTGATTTCCTTCTTAACCCATTGTTTCTCTAAAAGTGTGTTGTTTAACTTCCATATCGGGAAGCGGGTGTGGCTCAATGGATAGAGCTCCCATTTACCATATGGGATGCCCCAGGTTCACTTCCCGGGGCCTCCTTGTGAGGGCAGGCCTGCCCGCGCGGCCCGGTGGGCTGATGCAGCAGGACCTCACAACAGGAAGCGGGTGTGGCTCAATCGATAGAGCCCCCGTTTACCATGTGTGAGGCCCCGGGTTCGCTACCCGGGGCCTCCTTGTGAGGGCAGGCCAGCCCGCGCTGAGCGGTGGGCTGATGCAGCGGGACCTCACAGCAAGGGGGAGATAAGCAGACACGGAGAAAACACACAGCGAATGGACACAGCAAGCACAGGCAGCGGTGGGGGGGGGATAAATAAATAAATATATAAATCTTTAAAAAAAACTTCCATATCTTTGTGCCTAATCTGGTTCTCTGGCCCTTATTGATTTCCAGCTTCATTCCATTGTGGTCAGAGAAATTACTTTGCATAATTTCAATCTTTTTGAATTCATTGAGAGTTGTTCTGTGGCCTAGCATGTGGTCTATTTTGGAGAATGATCCATGTGCACTTGAGAAGAATGTATATCTGACTGTATTTGGGTGTAGTGTTCAGATCCTCTAATGTATTATTTAAAGTCTTTGTTTCTTTATTGATTCTCTGTTGAGATGTTCTGTCTAATGGTAATAGTGGTGTATTAAAGTTCTTCACTATAATTGTAGAGGCATCTATTTCTCCATTTACTTTTTCCAGTGTTTGCCTCATGTGTTTTCAGGCATCCTGGTTAGGAACATGCTGGTTAGGATTATCCCTTTTACTAATATATAGTGTCCATCTTTGTCTCTTACTATAATTTTGCATTTAAACTCTATTTTGTCAGATATTAATATAGCTACTCCTGCCCTTTTTGGGTTGTTGTTTGCTTGTAAAATTGTTTTCTAGGCATTCACTTTCAGCCTCCTTGAATATCTGGGTCTAAGGTGGGTTTCTTGCAGACAGCATATTGATGGGTCATATTTCCTTATCCATTCAGCTGGTCTGTATCTCTTGACTGGTAAGTTTTTTCCATTAACATTCAATGTTATTAATGTCATGGAATTACTTGGATTAGCCATATTTTCTTTGGGTTTATGTATGTCATAGTGTTTTTATTACTCTTTTTGTCTTTTTAGTTGTTCTTACACTCTCTTCCAACTCTCTCTGTCCTGTTTTTTCCTTTCAACCTGCAAGACTCCCGTTAGTATTTTTTGAAGTGCAGGTTTCTTCTTGACATACTCTCTTAGACTCTGTTTGTCTGTGAATATTTTGAACTTTCCTTCATTTTTGAATGCCAGTTTTGCTGAATAGAGGATTCTTGGCTGGAAGTTGTTTTTTTTTTTTTCTTTTTGCACCTTAACTATGGCATACCATTGCCTTCTTGCCTCCATTGTTTCAGATGAGAAATCAGCACTTAGTTTTATTGAGCTTCCCTTGTATGTGATGGCTCTCTTTTTTTCTTGCTGCTTTCAGTATTCTCTCTTTGTCTTGAGCATTGGACAATTTGACAAATATATGTCTTGGAGTAGGCCTATTGGCATTTATACTGTTTGGGGTGTGCTATGCTTCTTGGATATATACATACACCTCCTTCAATAGGGTTTGGAAGTTTTCAGCCATTATTTCCTCCAACACTCCTTCTGTCCCCTTTCCCTTCTCTTCTCCCTCTGGGATGCCTATAATGCATTTGCTTATGTGTTTCATGTTGTTGTTCAAGTCCCTGAGTCCCTGCTGGATTTTTTCTAACTTCTCATCTATCTGATTTCAGTTGTACTGTCTCCACATCATTAATTATTTCCTCTGCCTGTTCAAATCTACTGTTGTGTGTTTCCATTGTATTTTTGATTTCTTGCATTGTGCCATTCATCACCATCATATCCATTATCTTTTTATGTATGTTTACAATTTCTTCAGTATGTTCTCCCAGTGTCTTCTTAATATCCTTAATCTCTTCCTTCAGTTCATTAAGTTGATTCATGATATTTGTTTGGACAGCTCTGATTAGTTGTTCAATGTTCTGCATCTCCTCTTGGTTTTTTGTTTGTTCATTGGACTGTGCCATGTTTTCCTGTTTCTTGTTGCGGCTTGTATTTTTTGTTGGTATCTAGTCATCTGTTTATTCTGGTGTGTTTATTCAGCTGATCGGATTCTCTCTCTTCTCTATGGCTTTATGTTGCTGTTTTTGAGTGTGGTAAGGTTTCATTTTGACACTTTGTTCCTCTTATTCTATTTCTTTGCCATTGTCTATGTTCCCTTGAAAAAAATGTTAGTACCAGGTAAATCGGAAGAGAAAGGAAGAGAGAAGGAGTAATTGTAGTTATAATAGTAATAGGTAGGAGAGGGACCATACAAGATGTAGGCAATTGAATAATTAATCTGAGTAAGAAGTACAGAAGAATAAGATTAGAAAAGTGGAATAGAAACAATGAAACATGAAACAGAATGAAGAAAAATATAGAATGAATTAAAAGTCAAGAATGATGAGAAGAGGGGAAAAGAAAAAGTAGGAGAGAGAAGAAAAGAAAGAAAAAAATTAAAAAGAGAAAATAAAACACAGAGAAAGTAGAAGAGAGAGAGAGATGAGTACAAGAAAAATTGAAGACCAAGCCCAAAGAGGTAGAATGAAAGAACAACAAGAGAAAACAGAAAATATAAGGATGAAGGAGGGAAAAGATATAGCATAGATACAGAAAATTGGGAAACAAAAGAAAGAGAAAAGACTAACAGACAAACAGAGAAACAAAGGAAGGGGGAATATGACAACAAGAAATCAAGACAGCAGCTACTCATTTTTTTTGTTTTGTTTAAAAAGAAAAAGAAAAAGAGGAAGAAGGCAGGAAAAGAATAAAAAAGCCAAGATAAACAGGGAAAAGTAGCCTTTTCTCTTGGACCCCTAGTGATCTTCTCAGGCTCCTGCTATTCAACAGTCAATCACCCTGCAGTCTGTCCTCTGCAGGTTTTAAGCCAGGTTTTAGTGAGTAAAATAAGGAAAGTAAAAAATGAAACTATTTTTTTTTCAATAAGAGCTCCAATAAAAGCTAATACAAAGGAGATTGCCACCACACTTCTTTGGAGGAGGAAGCCAGCGGCTCCACTTAGGCTGTTTGTCCTGGGGGAGTGGGGTATAGGGGCCACTTCCAGCCACAGGGGAAGAAACTCAAGATTTTTTGCCAGCTTCCTTTTCTTTCTTGCACCCTCCTAGATGACCCAGAGCACTCCCCTGTTCTCTCTATATATATTTAGAGATGCTGGCAGGGAGAAAGAAGTTTGTTCTCCTCTTAGACAGATACTATTTGCCAGGAGTTGTACCCATGCCTGATTTCTCAGGGATGGGGGAGGGGAGCCTTTCCAGGCAGCCAGGAGGATCAATAAGTCACAGTTTGCTGTTTCGGCTTCCTCCTCTCTGTCCCGGACTCTTCTGTTAGTTGTGAAGCAGCGTACTGGTCTGCTGTACCCCTAAGCAGGTCACCAAGGCAGCCCTAGACTCCCTCTCAGTTGTTTTAGTAAGAGCTAAGCTTTATCTGTCTACCCCATCAGCTATATTCCTGCAATCCTCCTCCTATATTCACTTTTGCATATCTTTCATTAATCTTTTATCCAGGCAAAAACTCAAATTAAGTTTTTAAAATTTATATCTGATTATGTTACTCATTTGCTTAGAAAATATTTTATCTGATATAAAGAATAAGTGTATTTTATTTTGTTTTACTTTTTGTCATAATCAACAAGCTCCTGCTTAATTATGTCCTGTTTATATCTGTAGTGTAAAGTGATGCTGCTTTTTCTCCTTGTAACATTTCTTTCTGGCTACTCTGATCTTCTATCTGTTTCTCTAATGCTAAAGTTCCATTTTGATATTTGCAGTGTGCAATTTCTTCTCTAGGAATACTTTTTCTAAACCCTTCCCACTTTGATTTCACCAGCATATGCTCTACTCAATTATCTAATTCTACATCATTTCTTCATAGAAGCATTTTCTTAAAGCTAAGGTATTCTGCTTTCATGGTACCTGTAATTTTCTCCTATTATAATAATGTTCATTGTATTTATACAGTTATTTCTATAATTATTGCTCTATTAAATACCTACTTTACTGGATTATCAATGGCATGAAAGCATGGATATTACCTATATTTTTCTTCATTCTATCATCAATACCTAGAATGGTTCTTCATATATTCACAACAAATATTTATTGAGTAAATGAAGGTATTTGAATTCTAAAGAATAAGCCAGGCAAGTGAAGAGGGAGGCAAAAGGTGTTCCAGGCAGAAGGAAGAGCTGACGCCAAAATTTCTGAGACATGCACATCCAAAGATCTGGAGATATATTCCAGAAAGCATACCTGAGGTCAGGCTGGAAAGTTAGGAAGGGAGTTATTAATGAAGAACCTTTCATTCAATGCTAAGGAATTTGGAGTTTATTCTAAAGACAAAGACGAGTTAATGACAGATTTTACAAGTTGGTACATTTTGTTTTTTAGAAAGATCCTAAGGTAGCATGTATATTAGAAAGTACCAAGGTTTGAGCCATTAATACATTTTATAAATTCAAAGCCAATGTATGGTAAAGATGTGAAGAAAGACTAAGATTATCCATGTTCTTCTAAAACCATTCCATTTTTAATTTTAGGGATTTAAAGATTCCAAATGGCCCCCATTATAAAACAATAAAAACAAAGGAGAAAATAAAATAATCTTCCTTTGCCCCTAAATAACCATGTATCTACAGCCCTAAATCTCTATTCCAGTTAACAATTTCGTCCATGATATCTACCTATCCTCACCTTGTATTTATCCATCAACTGATTTCAGTATGTTTCCATTCACCACTAATGAAAATGCAACTATCAATAACATTAGCATCATCCTTATTCTAAATCCAATGAAAAATTTTAAACCTTAAATTAATTGTCATTTAGGGTCTTCTGAAATTCTGGGAAGCTCTACCAATGGACAAGCAAATGATAAAGATTTTGGAAAGGCAATTGATAATGAGTTGTTAGAAAGAATGAAGCTATCTCTGTTAATCAGAGTTTTCCAAGGAAACAGAAATGACAAGAGTTTACCCACCACCATTCTGATAATCCAGAGAGGCTAGGGCAAACATTCAATGTTCAGAGAGAGCATGGACACTGTGCCAGTGCTTATATATATCATTGTAGCTGTTGGGCAGTTTGATGTAATTATGAATTCCAAAAATAGATATTGGATCATGCTTGTAAACTGGTCTACTAATCTGGGCATGATGAAGTTATGATTAGGGTGTTAACTGGGCCACGTCAGTAGGGCGTTGAGCCCCACCCCTTGGTGGGTGGGGGAATCGAAGATAAAAGATACAGCAAAGGACAGTGTTGGAGCAGTTTTGATGTTGGAGTCTTGTGCTGGAGCCCTGGGAAGTAAGAGAGCTTGGTCATGAGGAAGGAGAGAAGGCCCTGGCATAGAGACAAGCCATTCTCCTGATAATCTACAGCTGGCCTTGTGAAGAGAGGCAACGCCTAGAGAGCCTCATATCTACAGCTGATCTTGTCGAGGAACCAGAGGAGCTAAGCCGGGAGAGAAATGCAGCCCCCGGAAGAGAGGAACCCAAGAAGCCTGAACCCTGGCAAATGTCGGCAGCTGTCTTGCTCCAACACGTGGCAATGGATTTTGGTGAGGGAAGCAACTATGCTTTATAGCCTGGTAACTGTGGACTTCTACCCCAAATAAATACCCTTTTGCATCAGCACCCCTTTGGCTGACTAATACAATCATATATATATATATATATATATATATATGAGGTTTTATATATATGTATATATATTCCCATGTTCAGAAATAGCATGGCCACTGTGCCAGTGCTTATATATATTATAAGATTTATTATAGTAATTGACTCACATGACTCACATGACTGTGAGGATGGTCAAGTTCAAATTCCATAGGGCAGGCTGTAAACCGGGAATACCAATGAAAATTTTTGAGGAATTCCCCAGGAGAAGCTGGCTGGCTGAAAGAGACTTGGAAATTCCCTCTTTTGACTGCTGAAATTATCACTTCCCCTTTTCAGGTCTTCCATTGATTCGATGAGACTTCTCACCTACTGTTGAAGGCACTCTCCTTAGCTGATTGTAGATGTAGTGAAATATAGATGCTATCAACATACTCATGATTTTAAAATATCCTCACAGTATCAATCAGGCCAGTGTTTGCTTGACCAAACAACTGGACATGATAACCTAGTCGAGTTGACACCTGATCTAAACCAACATAGTCAACTTGGCACCCACACATATCTCCTTAAAACACTTAATTGCTAAATAGAAACAATAACAATCATATTTTCCCTGACAATACTTAAGTGCCCTTCATACAACCAGAAACCCTCTCTTTCCCCAGAAGAGGGTAGAAGTCCCTGCTTAATATTCACTCATATATTCAATATTTTATTACCCTCTCTTTCCCCAGAAGAGGGTAGAAGTCCCTGGGTAATATTCACTCATATAGTCAATATTTTATTACATAATGCTATTACATAAAGTTAATACAACTTATGTTATATGATAAGGTGATAAGATAGGAAAGAAAATAAATACATTAACTTTATGTGTATATATATATACAAACATATTCATAATAAAACAAGAAAGAAATATTCATAACGATTACATTCCTAGTTTCTGCAACTGGTCACATGGTTGTAGCTTGTATTTATAACTACCTTCTTCCACTATCCATGCCATATTCCTTTACCTTCAGCAAGAACCTCAGCTGGTCATGGTTCTTTGACTGTCAGGTGACCTACACCTTCATTTTTGATGTTTCTAGGCCATTAGTAGCCCTGCCTGCATTGGGTTGTAGCAGTTTTCCATTGACTTTAATCATAGTGCATGGTAGTGTTGCAAGATACTCTAAGGAATCTCTTGCATTCCAGGCAAACTATCATTTACATCCATTGTGTATTAACAGTCCTATTGTGGGGCCTGTGTGCCCAGGTTTGTGTACAGCCTGGTCACCACCACAGAGTGTATAGCCTAAGCTCAGGTGTTTGCAGAGAGTTTACGTACCATCCTGATAATTCAGAGAGGCTAGGGCATACATTCCCATGTTCAGAGAAAGCATGGCCATTGTGCCAGGGGTGGGGCTGCTGTTCCATCAGACTGAGAGGGCAAAACAACAAGACCTTGAAATCTAATGAAGTTTGCCATGCAGAGTTGCAGAATTGCTTGGGACTCATGACCCCTGTTTTCCTGCCAATTTCTCCTTTATAGAATGTGAATGTCTATCTTATCACTAGCTCCTCTTGTATATTAGAAGCAGATAACTTGTTTTCTAGATTTCACAGATCCAGAGAGGGGATTCGTCCTCCAAGATAGAACACACCCCTAACTGATTTTGATAAGACTGTACTTAACATTGTTTCTGAAATGACTTAAGACTTCTGGGATTTAGTAATGGAACGAATGTATTTTGCATGTAGAAATACTATGTCTTTTGGGGGCCCAGAGGGTGAACTATGGTGGTTCAGAGATATATACCCAGGAAAAAACATGTTCTTAAACGTAATCCATTCTTGTGGGTATGAACCTTTGTAAATAAGATCTTTTGATGAGGTTACATCAAATAAAGTGTGACACAGAATGGGTCTTAATCTTATTACTGAGGTCTTATTGGGACGGCCATAGAGAGAGAAAAAGCCACAGAGAGAACAGCCAGAAGCTGAAAATCAATGGAACCTGGAAGAGTAGAAAGAGGACAGGGGAGGCCACCATGAGCATTGCCATGTGACAGGGGAGCATAGTACCAAGGATCACTGGCAGCCAGCCTCAGAACACCAGTGTTCAGGAAGAAAGAATCATCATGATAATGCCTTGATGTGGACTTCCTTTAGCCTCATATCTATGAGCCAATAAATTCTCATTGTTTAAGCCAACCCATTGCATGGCATTTGCTTCAGCATTGGTGTAACTAAAACACACTCAAGGAAACTAAAACTTTCAAGAAGTTGGGAAATGTCCAGACTCTCAGTTGTTATAATGACTTAAAATATGCCATTGGTCAACAGGGATGGGTAAGTGGAAGATAAGCAGGAAGCTACACTGAATGTGGATAACTCGTTTTGGAGACTCAGCTCTGAATGGAAGGTAGGTAATAGCTAGATATTCAGCAACTAGAGTTAATGAAAGATAGATAATATTATTACTATTAGTAGTAGTAGTAGTATTACTATTGTAATTCTTTTTACTATTACTACTATTGCTATTTCTTGTCCAAGAGAGAAGAAACAATGAAATGGTTTTTGAAGGAATTCTCTGAACAAATAGAAGCAAACAGGGTCAGAGAACAGCTATAATAACAGGCCTTCAATCAAAGGAGGAAATCTGCTTCCCTTGAACTCTAAGCAAGGAAGCACAGTTATAGATATACATAGTATTTTGAGATATAGAAGGAGATGATATATAGTTTTTCAGTATGCTAATTTCCAAGAGAAATATAATATGAATATATCTTCTATTGTAAGTGTTATGTTTAGTTTTGAAGAGAAGGGAGAAAGCTAAAAATATTTGTGGGAAAGGGAATTTATTATGAACACATAAGAATGTCAAAGCACTATTAAGATTTCATTTGAGTTCAGTCTTTCATTTGCTTTTAAATAGCAGTATTCAGATTTCTGCTTGCAAAACTGAAGTCATTTGTTAGTGTTGAGTCCAGGTTCATGTTTTTTGATAGGGAACTAATAATAGAGAAAGCAGAGCTAAATTATGGATCACCAGGGTTATGTAGGATAAGGAAGGAAAGAAAAAAAAAAGGCCTCCTTTTTCAGAGGGAAATAGGTTAAGGAAAAAAGCAATTTTAATTTGATCTGAAATCAAGGTCTATGTGGAATGAGTGAGTTAAAGAACAGAAAAAATGTGGAAACATGTCAAGAGTTGGATAATGAAGTTTATAATTTTTAAATTTAAGTAGTTTCTGACAGGATTGAGAGGGGATAGCTGAAATATGATAAAGAGAGAAATTACTATATTTATTGAATTCAAAACCAGAGACAATCATGTTAGAGATATTCATAGGGACATAATGTGATTAATAAAAATAGTTTGTTGTGTGGCAAAATTATTGATGAGTATGGACTAGTGGTCAAAATTAGTAGATCAGGCAAAGGACAGAGTCCTACCTCTACATTTAATAAGCATCCAGAAATGTGCAAATTGTAATGATTAAAATCTTGCAAATAGAAACATGGAGACACTAAAGAGCCTCATACTTGGCAGGGACTTGGACAAAGCAGTTTTCATGTGATAAAGGCAGGATTGAATTACACAGGGAGTTAAACAGAATATGGTGAGGAGAGGTTCACATACATGACAGCATTTTTTTACCATAGAGTTGGTTCTGGAAGGATAATGGAAAGGGTTTCAAGTTAAGGAAAATGAAATGAATCAGTAATAGGTTGAGAGGATGACTGAGAACAGATAATTTTAAGTCATGCATTTCTCTATCAAGACCAATCATAACAGAAAAGTAAAGATAAAGATAAGTCTAACCTCAGACTTCCAAGAGAAACTCAAAAGTTGGTTTCTGTTTCTTGTCCAAGAGAAACTCAAAAGGTGGTTGATGTTAATGTTCTTATTGCTATTATTGGATACCTGGATATATATATATATATATATTTATTTATTTATTTATTTTTATTTATTTATTTATGTTTTTCCTTTACTTTGGCAGAAAGCTATGCTGTCTTTCTTAAAATTCTGACCTAGGTTTAGTTGAAGAGATTGTTGGTCATGTGACTTTTACTTTTTATTGTATAGGACTTCAGATTCCTCTCTGTGGGTTAACCTGTTGCATGTCCTCCAGTGAGCAAACAGCAAAGTGTGTGAAGGTTCCTTGGATGCTCACCTCCTTTTGGAAATATAAGCTACCCTCAGTGGCTGGAAAGACTTAGGAGAGAATAAGAATTTATAGGTATTTGACAAATAAAAAATAAATACTTTTTACCTAAAATTTTGTATTAGACAATTACTTTTATTTAGTGAAATATACCAATGAGGTACTTTTTGAAACAATATTGTTAAAAGTAAGTTTGAGGTGATCATGAGGCGATGGCTCATGGGGGTTGGAAGGAGTGGGTGTTACTGAATGCTGGGAAATTACATGAAAAGAGTTTGGTGTACCAAGGAGATGCTTCAACAAACTCATATTTATAGTGCCATCTATCCCCAGCAAGTGAAAAGTGACACATGAATTAGAAAGCTTAATTTAATTAATTTAATTTATAATTGAGAGATAATTCAAGTAATCAAATTATGCTAAAATGCTTAATTTTTTAAAAAAAGAGCTGTTACCTGATATACCAGAAAAGAAAAAAAAAAAAAGGTGGAGGGAAGGTAGAGATATGGTTAGGGTTAGAACTCTCAGTAGGAGCATTGAGTCAATAGAAGACAGATAAAACCAAAAAAGCTAAGGAAATTGAATAACAAAAAATGTATTCACCATGGGAGCAGATCTGAAGAGAGGAAGTAATAAACAAAGAGAACATATTGAGACTACATCATGAAATAATAAGGTAAATGGGAATGGAATAGGGAAATCCCATATATCAGGGATAAAACCATGAATCTGAGCTCCGCTAGAATGCTCCTAATACTGGATGATGCCATTCATGGCCAAGGACACAACTTTGAGAGCCACTGAGTGTACACTTTAGATGGATTGTAAAAGGCATAGGACTGTAAAACACAGTGAACCATGTGGTGGATGATGGTCTGTGGTTAACAGTACAAATATGAACATGTTCTGTCATGAATTATAACAAATGTACAATATTAATACATGGTGTTAATCACAGTGGGGTGTGTGGAAAAATATACCAAATGTAAGCTACACATCAGAGTTAGTAGTAATATTTTCATTATGTTCTTTGATAACCTGTCACAATGTTCCACAATAATGCAAGTTGTTAATAGAGGGGTGATATAAGGGAATTCTGCACATTATGCATGATTGTTTTGTAAACTCACAACTTCTGTAATTTAAAAAATGTACTAAAAAAGAGAGAAACACAAGAACCAACATGCCATTAAGCAAGACTATGATGTTCAATGTTTAAAATGGGAAGGGTGATCAATTTGGGTGGGACAATTCCAATTTATGACTATTTAGTGTGTGCTACCCAATTTAAGATGTATCACTGTTTTTATGTTTTAATTAAACTTCACTAAATAATCATTGTAATATTTTACATTAGTGAAAGCTAAGCTGTTATAACTCCACTTTTTACCTTCTTCTTTTGCTATGCTCTCCTCTAATAGTGTGGAAAGAGTTTTCACTTTAGTATAGTTAAAACTATTGTGATGCATGTCACTAATACATTTCTAACTAGAACAGCAAGTAGAGCTTTGCTCATGAAATAGAATGTGTTTCGACATGAGTAGCTGTGAAAAGCTAGTTGTTTCTTTATTAGGTGGTGGCAGGAGAAAAACTAAATGCTTCCAAAGAAAGCTCTAAGCTGACATCTGCTGACCTTTTAGGCCACTTGGTGTTTAAGCCAGTTGTTCCATGACAAAATGTCAGAGCCTGAGATTTCACACAGCCTCACTGTCACCAGTTAAGGAAGTGTTTGTAGGGGAATATAGTTCAGCTATATATATATATAGTTCATATATATATGAAATATGTGTTGGAATTTGTGATAGATCTGCCTTATTCTGTATAGAAAGCTATTCACCTCCTTCTGCTATGGTGACTTGGAATTTATAAAATATTATAAATACACAACTATTTACTTTTCATTTGGCAACACTTTTTAAAAAATGTAACACGATTTTAGTATGAATTAGCTCAAATATAATTAAAATGCATACTGAATGAAAAGTTTAGGACTGAATTTCTATTTCTAACAAATTTGGTAATGAATATGTCAGTTGAATAGGTATTTGCCAAAATTTATCATCTACTATGGAAGCTGTAGATGTACAAAGAAAACAGGAAGACATATATCTGCTAAAAATCATCATGAATATTTCCAAAGTCAGTAACTT
>JAQZBX010020789.1:11582-32842 GCA_029593785.1 Cabassous unicinctus | reverse complement strand
GGAAATTTTCAGCCATTATTTCCTCCAACACTCCTTCTGTCACCTTTCCCTTCTCTTCTCCCTCTGGGATGCCTATAAGGCACGTGTTTGTGTGTTTTGTGTTGTGATTCAAATCCCTAATCCCTGCAGAATTTTTTCTGTCTTTTTATCTATCTGTTCTGCTATCTGTTTGATTTGAGATGCATTGTCTTCCATATTGCTGATTATTTCCCCTGCCTGTTCAAATCTGCTGTTATGTGTTTCCGGTATATTTTTGATTTCTTGGACTGTGCCATTCATCACCATCATATCCGTTACCTTTTTATATATGTTTACAATTTATTCAGTATGTTCTTCAGTATGTTCTTAATATCCTTTGTTGTGGAATATAGGGCACTTGGCTGGCCTCAGTAGCAGAAAGTGCTGCAGGAGGTGACAACGCCCCTGCCCACTTGGCCCGGATAAGGTGACCACGCCTAACCGGGCCCCTGCCGTGAGCGACCGATTAAAACAGCCCTCCTCCACAAGTCTCCCGCCAAGTTTCCCGCCTACAACCCCCCTTCCCCCCTGCCTGCCTAACCCTGTGACCAGTTCCCTGCCCAGCAACAACTCCGGCAACCTATAGTAGCAAACCCTAAGCCAAACCAATCAGTAACCAGCGCGCCACCTCTTAACACTATAAAGCCTTACCCACTTCCTCAATAAACCAGACTTGGCTTGACACCCGCGCCATCAACCTTGTCTCCGTGGTCGTCTTTCCAGCACCACATCGTCCTCACCTCCCGTGAACCCCACGGAGCCGACAAAAGGCTCAATCCTTAATCTCTTCCTTCACTTTATTAAGTAGATTCATGATATTTGTTTGGACATTTCTGATTTGTTGTTCCATGTTCTTCATCTCCTCTGGGTTTTTAGTTTGTTCTTTGGACAGGAACATGCTTTCTTCTTTCTTAGTATGGTTTGTAATTTTTTCCTGGTATCTAGGTATCTGTTTATCTTGATGTGTTTATATTCAGTTGTTTAGCTTCTCTCTCTAGTCTATGGTTTTATTTTGTTGTTGTTGTTGTGTGTGTGGTAAGGTTTCACTTTGAAACGTCATCCCTCTTATTGTATTTTCTTATTTTTGTTTATGTTCCCTTGAAAAATTGGAACCAGAGAAAAGGAAAAAGATAGGAAGAGAAAAAGAATAATAGTGATAATAATAGTAAAAGGTAGGATAGGAAATGTACACAGCCTAGGAAACTGAAAAATTAACAAGAATAAGAAGTACAAAGGTAAAGTTTATAAAAGTGGAATAAAAACAGTGAAACAAGAAACAGAATAGAGAAAAATGTATAGAATGTATTACTAAGATGGAATGATGATAAGGGGGGGGGAAGAAAAGAGAGAAAGGAAAAAAAGAATTTTAGAAAAAAGAGAGAGAGAGAAATAAAAACAAGAAAAATTGAAGACCAAACAAAAAGAAGTGGAATGTAAGAACAACAACAGAAGACATAAAGATGAAGAAGAGAAAAGAAATATCATAAGTAGAGAAAAACGGTAATCAAAAGGATAAAAAGGAAAAGAGAGAACCAAAGGAAGGAGAAACACAACAAAATAGAAACAAGACAGCAACAACTTGTTTAAAAAGGAGAAAGAGGAAAGAAAAAATATGATCAAAAAACAAAAATAAACAAGGAAAAACAGCCTTCTCTCTTAGACCCCTAAGGATCTTCTGAGGCTGCTGTTGTTTCTCAATCAATCACCCTGCAGCTTGCCATCTTCGGATTTGAACCAAGTTTTACTGAGTAAAGTAAGGAAAATTTAAAAAGGAACTTTGAAAAAAAAAAATAGTACATCCAAGGAAAGCTAATACAAATAGAATGTCTATATGTACCCTGTGGGCCACTTTTCTAAGAAGAGCCAGGAATCGAACCAGAGACCTCATATATGCTAGGCAAGAATTCTTCCACTGAGCTAAACTGTCTCCTTAGGCTAATTTGCCTTTTGGGAGGCTATCTGCCCCTTTTCCCTTGGGCAGGTTAGATTCCCCACCAGAGCCCTGCTCATCGTCCCCCTATCTACCTCTTCTCTGATGTAATTCCTCTCTTTTGTAGATGGCTGGGTGTGAGGGCCTGCCTGAGGAGATGCCCCTCCCCTCTCCCTGTCAAGTTGAGGTCCTTTCCAACATTCAAGGGGGACCCAGTTGAGTAAACTCACTGCAATGAAACCACTCTCCACCATCCAAGATTCCTCTTACTCCTAGGAAGTCTGCCATGACACTCCTTTTGGAGAAGGGAGCCAGCAGCTCCACCTAGGCTATCCATGCTGAGGGCAGTGTATATGTGTCACTTCCAGCCACAGGGGCTTGCAACCCATGATTTTCCCCTGGCTTCCCCATCTGTCTAGTACCTTCCTGGATGATACAGAGAACCTTCCCATTCAATATTTATCCAAAGGAGCCGCCAGGGAGGAAGATGCCCACTCTCCTCTCAGTTAGATATAATTTGCCAAGAGTTTAACCCTCGCTTAATATCTAGGGGGTGGAGGAGGGGAGCCCTTCCTAGAGGCCAGGAGGTATAATAACTCACAGCCCATTCTTTCAGCTTCTTCCTCTCTTCATCCCTCACTCTCCTAGGAGCCGTCAAGCAGTGTCCCAGTCTGCTGTACCCCAAAGCAGTTCCCCAAGGCAGTCTCCGGCTCCTCTCCACTGTTTTAGCAGGAGCTGTGCCCTATCTGCCTAACCCATCAGCCATGTTCCCATAATCTTGTTTACAATTTTAAATATGAGAAATAGTGAGGAGTGAAGTCATTAGCAACGTGGCTCATGTGGCCTATTATGTTATAAAGGAAGGCCAGAGGGATTTTGATGGGCTTCTACTAGCCAACATTTTGGAGAAACAGAAAGACAAAGTAGAAGTTTATTTGAAGATAGAGAGGATGATGACGCAGATGCACAGAAAGATGCAGAAGCATGTTATGAATACAGGTGCTCATAGTGGAGAGGTGGTGATGAAGGAGGCAGCCAATCACTCTGAAATTCCAATTCCAGTTCAGGGACATGTGTTTGACAGTAAATACCAATTTCTTGAGCTATCTGGAGCAAGGCTGTGTTCCTTACATGTTCAAGTGTCTGTCTAAAACTCTGCAACTAAATCATTGATGAGTTTTTCCTGCTTTAATGCTTACTTACCTGTCAGTGTCTCCCAGAAGACCAATAGCTTTGTGATAAAGGGATCTCAATTATTCGGACTTTATCTATCTACCTAGTAGACTCTCAATACGCACTGAGCAACTATAGCCAGGGCAAATGCAAAATGTGAGGAAAAATTAAAAGTTGTAATTCTATCTACTTCTGTTGGTAGGCTATTCAGAATAAGAAAAGTACTTGTTGAAAATTAAGAACATTCATATCCATAAGGCACTGTGTTATATCTAGCTCATACAAGAATTTATGCTCTCCCATTCCCAATCTACCAGATCCAATTAATTGTTAAATCTGATTGATTCTCTATCTCTCACACCTGTCTCATTTCTCAGCCCATCCCCCACCACAAATTCTGTCCTAGTTCAGGGCACTATTTTAGTTCAGCTGAATTACCATTATCTTCACAAGTTTTCCCATCACAGTTTTGACACAGTACAATTAATTTTCCCATTTTGATACTAGAAGATTCTAAACACACATCTGATCATTTTACTCCAGTAAATAAAAATCTTCCAAGGCTCAGCACTCCCCCACCTTGATTTTATAATAAAATCCAAGTTTCTTTACATTACACTTAAAGTCCTTCAAAACTTCACACTGTTGTCCTCTTCAGCCTCTTTTCCTGTCCGTAAGCCTTTCTAGCTCTCTTTCGCTCTGTCCTTCTCTGCTCCAGCTAACTAGTTCTTTCAGTTCCTCAAACACACTGTGTTATCTCAACTCTGGGAGCCCATGCTCCTTGGTTTGGAACTCTCCCTACCATAAACTCCAATTCTCCTAAAACACACACCACACTACCTCTCATTTGAGCAGTGCTTAATCTTCAAACATCAACTAAGATGCTCCTTTATCAAATATTTTGTGACCACCCTTTTCTCTGCCAAGGTTATGTTGAATGCTGCTCCTGCATGATCCTGTTGTCCCCTATTTTCACTTTACCAAATTTGGCTCCATCAACCACCCACTACTCTCCAACTCTTTATAGCCAGTGACTAGACCTAGTGTCCAACCATGTTATCTGCAGAATCTAATGCAACATGTAGGCACATAACAGGCACTCCTTAAATATTTGTTTAAATGAAGGAAGTAGATGATAGAGATTTATTTTTGTGGAGAGCAAGATAAGTGTATATCCTGGCATAGGACAGAGTGGCAAACAAATGAAGAATGTAGAGTTCTTTTGTGAAACCGGAAACAAAATAACAGTTTTGCACATAAATTTGTCTCCAAGAGTAAGGGTGGTACAGAAAGAAAGAATGGGAGAGAGGGAGCCTTATCTATTCTAAAATTTTGATTCCAGGGTCAGGCTAATTTCATTTAATGAATGGGTTAGTAGGTGAACTGTATATAAGGAAGGGCTTTATTGTGTCTCAAAGTTTACATATAAATACAAAGAAAGAAGGGAAAGAATGATTTCTACTAGTATTAGAAAGGTCCATTTCACAGCTATCTTTGCCCTAACATTGTAGTCAAATTATGAACTGAAAAATAGACTTTGACCTACCCCTATTCTAAAATAAGCTTGGTTAGCATTTACAAGAGAATCTCATCTCAACATCTCAAGATTTGAATGATCCTACTATTTCCACAGTCTATTCCACTGTATTTTTAAAACTTACTACATTTTTTAAAATTGCAGTAATGGCAGCTAATGATTATAGACACTGAAGATTTACACATAAATTATCTCATTGATACTACAAACTATGCGGTGGGGTAGGCAGGAACTTATTAATATTGATCATCATTCTGGAGTTTGAGATCTTTATAGATAATGCTAAAGCTATCATCATCCTCATAAGAGCTAAGATTTATTGAGACTCTATTCTGTGCTTTGCATGTATTATTGCATTGAATGAGCACAATAATTCAATGAATTGGTACTATAATTTTCCCATTTTACAGGTTTACAGAATTTAAGTAATTTGCCCAAAGTCACTCAGCTAGTAGAGGATTGCTTGAATTCAGATGCAGGCAGACTAACTATAAAACCAGAACCTTTCATTCTTGTACTATCATGCAACTTAGAGGGTAAAAAGCACACCTGATTTAAAAGAGAAGTGATTTATTTTACTATAATATAATGCCATATTCAAATCTGATGATGTTTTTCACATTTGCTGAGAATTTCCTGGCAATATGATTTTCTTTGTGGTTTTTTATAATCAGCTCATAGATACTCTGTCATGTAACTCAAAATAAGAATAACCTTTTATATTATCATCATTGGTTTCTGAAATTACTCCACTTTTTTGCAATTTTCTCTGCTAAAATAAGATATCCCACATCTGACTCTAGCTTCTACCCATCTCTCCCCCACTATGGCTTCTAAGATTGCAAGAGGAAAAACTTACTCAATATGTTACTAGGACAGTTCTAAGAATAGCCATAGATAAACCCAAGGTCTATGTTTGTAACCAAATTACAGTACCAATATTCATACTACTTTTCTTTCTTCAAAGAAATTTTGAGTTTGTAATACAGATAATGGTACTATCATCCAAGAAGTGGTTCTTGGAGACAGAGATTATTACTCTTGTCATTCAACTAGCAATATTTCTCTCCTTCAAATATGACAGGGGAGGGTTACTGGGACAGGGCAACGGGGTAGGGGGATATGCAGGATAGGGAACACCTGGGGCAGGCTTCTATGGAATAGCTAAGTGTTCATCTTGTCGTAGTGTGTTTTATCAGTGAATGGAGACCCACACAATAAACAAGAAAATATTAAACTCCCATCCTGGGGAGCCCTGATATGTTTTCAATTAGAGGGGCAGGAATTTCCCAAGAACATAGACAGTACCTAATAAAAGAAAACAGACCAATATGTAAAACCCTCAATAATATTGCATGTAACTATGAACCTTATTCTTCAAAAATTGAAATGTAGTGGTTATCATTGGTTCCAAGAGAAGGGGGAGGAAAGAATAGAATAGATGGAACATGGGGTATTTTTAGGGCATTGGAATTGCTCTGCATGATCTTGCAATGATAGGTACAGCCATTTTAAATTTTGTCAAAACTTATAAAAGTGTACAGTGCAAAGTGTAGACCATAATGTAAACCATTGACCAGGGTTAGCAGTAGTGCTTCAATATTTGTACATCAATTGTAACAAACATACCATATACATGTAAAATGTTATTAATAGGAGTGAATGGAAGGTGGTAGAGGGTTGGGTATATGGCAATATCCTATATTTTCTATGTGACTTTTCTGTAATCTAAAGCTTCTTTGAAGATAAAACAAAAAAAATAAGACACAGGGGGAACATACAGAAGAAATTGTCACTGTACATAAAAGACAATAGATCTTACGATGAGGAAAGACACAATGAAAAAAATTTTTAATTTTTAAATTAGTTTTTAATTTTTTAATTTTTAATTTTCTTAGTTTTCTATTTTTTTTAAGTTTTATTTACTATTTATTATTATTATTTTCTTATTTTTATTTTTATTTTTGGCTTTGTTTTCTGGAGGTTTTGGATTATAGAAGGGTCAAAACTGTGGCAGGGAAGGATCACTGGTGCGGGGTGTCAGTGATAGGGGTATGTGTGGGGAGGGGTGTACCTGGGGCATGCCTCTATGGCATATGTATATGTTCAAGTAGTTATGGGCCATTGTCTTGGTGGGTGGAGACCCACACAATAACTGAAAGAATATTGAATTCCCATCCTGGGAAGTCCTGCTACATTCTCTAACAGAGTGGCAGGAATCCCCTGAGTACATGGGCAGTGCTTAGCAAAGAACAGACCATTATGCCAGGCCCTTGATATTGATAGTAGTAATTATGAACCTTGTTCTTGTGAAATTGAAATTTAGCCTAGTATTATATATTGCCTTACAGTTACCTCCTGAAATGCTCCTTGTTGCACAAATGTGGCCTCTCTCTGATACAAACTCAGTGTATAAATGCATTACTTTCCCCTCAGCATGGGACATGACTTCCAAAGATGAGCTTCCTTGGCACCAAGGGATTATTACTAAGCACCAACTAGCAATGTATATGGAAAAAAAACCTTGACAAAAAGGGGACATATTAAATACAAATGATTTTTTATGGCTAAGATATTTCAAAGTGAGTTGGGAAGTCACTCCAGAGGTTACACTTATGTGTGTCTCAGCAGGATCTCATTGACTGCCACAATAAACAGTGCCTCAAACAGCAGGGCTCCTGAGGGCTCTAGAGACATCTAGACACTATCGGCAGGGCAGACAATCTCAGGAATTAATTCGGCACCCTGTCAGTGGGAGTTACTTTGGAATATATGCTCCCCAATGTAACACAGTTACACTTATTTATAATTTCCCTAAAGATGGCTCTTCTACCCTTTTTATTAGAACCTATAATTAGCACTATACTTGATAAATATATGTTCCAGAGACTTTAATCTTCAGTCTGTTCATATGCCAGTTGAGCCCTGAATCTCAGCAGAGGTACAACACCTACTCTCCAGTTCATTGGAATCACCCAGAACAACTAACAAAAGGATGATGATGGACAATGCCCTTTCCAAAAAAACAGAGTATCTACAACTGCAATCAAGACAGTTCCGTCCATCTGCTCCATAAGTTCTAAGCCCCCTCTCTAACAGAAACAGAGTGGGCATCACCATCCCAAAATCCTCAAGAGTGAGGAATGAACAAACATAAGAGGTGAATGCTACTATGAAATAACATAGACTTATTATTCTAGTGATGGAAGAACTTGTATCATTGATATAAAGGCAGTGGCCACTAGAGGTTCTGAAGGGAAGGAGAGGGAAGAATAGGTGTAACATGGGACATTTTGGGGACATTGCACTTGTCCTGCATGACATTACAATGACAGATACAGGCCATTATACTTTTTGTCAAAACCTATAAAATTGTGTGGGGCAAAGTGTAAACTATAATGTAAACTAAAGTCCATGGTTAATAGCAATGCTTCAATATGTGTTCATCAATTGTAACAAATGTACCATCCTAATGAAAGATGTTGTTAATGGGGAAAAGTGTGAGAGAGGGATGGGATGGGGTATATGTCAATCCCCTATATGTTTTTAAAAGATTTATTTATTTATTTATTTATTTCCCTCCCCCCTCTTGGTTTTCAGCCCGCTATCTGCTCTCTGTGTGTTCTTCTGTGTCTGCTTGTCTTCTCTTTAGGCCACACTGGGAACCGATCCTGGGACCTTCCAGAGTGGGAAAGAGGTGCTCAATCTCTTGTGCCACCTTAGCTCCTTGGTCTGCTGCATCTCTTATTGTCTCTCCTCTGTGTTTCTTTTTGTTGTATCATCTTGCTATGCCAGCTTTCCGTGCAGGCCAGCACTCCCGCATGGGCCAGGACTCCTGCGCAAGCTAGCACTCTGTGTGGGCCAGCTTGCCTTTCACCAGGAGGTCCTGGGAATCGAACCCTGGACCTTCTAAGTGGTAGATAGGAGCCCAATTGCTTGAGCCACATCCATTTCCCTCCCCTATACTTTTGATGTAACATTTATGTAATATAAAGCTTCTTTAAAAAAATAAATAAAATAAATAAATAAATAAAATAATTTAAAAAAGAATCTCCCCCCCAAAAATAAAATAAACTCACCTTCATATCTGAAGGACAGTTTTGCCAGATAAATATATATATATATATTGTCCTCCTTATATTCTTGCCATGTGAGGAAAATTTGGTTGTTTATATATTTAGGAAAGAGCATCAAATTTCTGATTCAATAGCATTTTCATTTTAAAGTTTTATCTTTGAAATGACTTGGTACAGATTTTTTTTGTTATTTTTTTCCAGTAAACATATTAATTGTCCTTAAATATTCTATTTGAATAATCTAGATTAAATAGTATTTATGTGTGCACATTTTATATTTAGTTAAAGAAACATATGTATTTTATAGGTCCACTCCATACAAAGCAAGATGTAATACTGATTAGAGTTAAACTTGAGAACAAAATGTCTGTTATTATTATATTGTGTAACCAGCATGTGAAGCCCATAAATGCCAAACTAACATTTCAGGCCATAACGAATTTAAATCAGTACCCAAGTGATGGGAAAATTTTAACTACCTCATTCTTTATAGCTCTATTATTTTAATTCTAAGAGCAGTTGCAACCCTAGAGTGTGAGTATTATGTTTATATTAGCAACCAAAGGATTATTTGTTATTGCCGTAAGAACTGCAGTTATACATATTTTATTATTTAATGCTAACCAATTACTGTATGGAATTTAGACTTAGTCAGCCAGTATTACATATACAGTCACTTGAGTACTAATTGGGGAAGCTTCTACTTGCCTGGAAAATAAGAAGCAGAAATGAGTATGAGAAGGGAGCTGCCATTTTTCATTTGCAAAGTCTAGATCATAGGCAGAGATTATAGACTTTCTATAGTAATTTAAAAAAAACTTTTATTCTTTGTCCACCACCAAATAATATCTTATTCCTTATTCCTTTTCTATTTTTCCAATTTTCTTTAATGATAGCATTCAGTGTTGTTCCATTCCATAATATAACTAACAAAATATAATGATCAATTTTTATTTAGTCATAAATAAATTTTAAAAATCACTTATAATATAGATATATATATAATACCTTATTTGAGTAAATGAATCATTAAACTCTGCCCTCTGATTTTAGTTGCCCTTTCCTGTCCTATTATTGTCCAAGTCCTGATTGGGTATGCACCTAAAGTATCCTACTGCATTTTAGAGTAGTCTTCAGGATAAGGTAGCCAGATTAAATACAGGACATACTTATACAAAAAAATTAATTGTTGTTTATTTGAAATTAAAATTTAACTTGTTATCCTAAATTTTCATTGCCAAATATGGCAATATTATTCTGGAAAGCTTCTGATTCTTAGCTCACCCCTTAAGAATTAAGAAGAACAAGTACCAAAACAACTCAGCAATTTCTAAGTGAGAATGTGATGTTCCCAATAGATCCAAATCTGAGGATAAAATGAGATTTATAATGAGAGAGCCATCACTAAAATTTTACAATGTGTCAGGCACAGTACTTAGCTTGCAACTTGCATTATAATATGCAATCCTTCCAAATACTCTGTATTAAAGTTAGGAAAATTGAGATTTTGAGAGGTTAATTTGTCATACCTCTAAGAAGTGAGACAAGCAGAATTCTAAACCAGGCTGACGCTATCCAGAACCTGTGTACCTATTCAAAGTGCCATGCTGGCAGGATATAACAAGAATGTTCCTGAGCAGCTGAGAATGTGATGTACTTATGAGTCATGGGAATATGACATTCATGATACTTTCCTTCAACCTTCATTTAAATAATGAACAAAAAGCATAAAATGGTATAAAAACCTACACAGGCTCTACTCCCACAATTATATAACAAAATGTTTAATATTAAGGGAGAACAGTCAGCAGCAATTGTGGATCAAAGATAAAAATAATAAAATACATTTTTTTACACAGACTACCTGTTCTTACCCACACATATCCCTCCCCTGGTAATCTCTAATCTTCTCTGTATCTCTACAAATACACTATTTCTGGTCATATTTTATAAGTTATATCATACAATTTTTCTTGTTATGTGCCTTGCTTGTTTCATTGTTTTCAAAGTTCCTCAATATTGCAGCATATCTAATAAATTTATTATTTCTTTTGGCTGAATAATATTTCCTTGTATGTATGTATCACATTTTGTTTAGCCTTTCATTTGTTGATGGACATTTGTTTTTTTTCCAGCTTTTGGCTATTGTGAATAATACTACTATAAATATTGAATATTGTTGTACAAGTATCTGTTTGTCACCTTGTTTTTCACTCTCTTTGGGTATATACCTAGAAGTGGGATTTCAGGTCACATGGTAATTCTTTATTTAACTTTTTGAGAAGTCACCACCATATTGCTTTCCACAGAGGCTGTAACATTTAATATTCCAATCAACAATGTACTAGAGTTCCAATTGTTCAGCATCCTCTCAAAAACTTGTCATTTTCCTCTTTTAAATAATAGCCATCCTTGTGTATGTTAAATGAAACCTCATTGTGATTTAAATCTGTATTTCCTAATAGGTAATGATATTGAGTATCTTTTCATGTGTTTATTGGCTATTTAGAGAAATGTCTTTAGAGAAATGTCTACTCATATCCTTTTTCCATTTTCAATTGCATTGTTTGTCTTTTTCTTGTTGACTTGTAGGAGTTATTTATAAATTCTGAATATTAAACCCTTAATCAATATATAGTTTGAAATTATTTTCTTCTATAGATTTTCTTTTTATACTTTCTTGGTAATTTCCTTCCATGCACAGAAGATTTTTTATTTTGATGAAATCAAATGTATCTATTGTTTCTATTTTTGCTCATGATTTTGGTATCATATCTAAAAATTCCACTGCAAAATCTCAGGTCATGAAAATTTTCCCTTGTATTATCTTCCAAGAGTTTTATATTTTTAGCTCTTATATTTAGGTTCTTGATCTATCCTGAGTTGCTTTTTGTATCTGGTGTGAGGTACAATTCTAATTTCATTCTTCTATGTGTAAATATCCATTTTCCCCAAAATCATTAGTTGGAAAGATTACTCTTTCCTCATTGTATGTACTTAACACCCTTGTCAAAAATCAATTAGTCATAGATGTGTGACTCTGTTCCCCTTATCTATCTGTCTATCTTTGTTCTGCTACCACACTGTTTTGATTACTATCACTTGTAATATGATTTGAAATCAGGAAGTGCAAGTCTTCCAACTCTGCTCTTCTTTTCCAAGATTGTTTTGGCTTATTCAGGGCCCACTGAGGGTCAGTTTTTCCATTTCTTCAAAAAAGGCTGCTGGGATTTTAATAGAGATTACATTGAATTTGCATATATCTTTGGGTAATATTGACATATTAACAATGTAAACTCTTCCAACTGATGAATATGGGATATCTTACATTTATTTAGGTGTTCTTTAATGTCTTTCAGCAGTGGTTTGTAGTTTTCAGTATACCTGATGTTTGTAACCTTAATTAAACGTATTCCTAGATATTTTACTATTTTGGATGTTATTTTAAATGCATTGTATTTTTAATTTCCCCTCAGATTATTCATTGCTAGTTTATAGGAAGACAGTTGTTTTTGTTTTTGTTTTATTTTGTTTGGGTTATTTTGTGTGTTGATTTGGTACCCTGCCACTTTGTTAAATTCATATTTTAGTTCTAGTAGTTCGGTTGTGGATTCCTTTGAGTTTTCTGTATATAAGATCATATTGTCTACAAATAGTGATAGTTTTTTTTTTCTGCCTTTACAATTTGGATACCTTTTATTTCTTTTTCTTGCCAAATTGCTTCTAATACAATATTGAATAGCAGATGTGAAAGTGGTAATCCTTATTTCATTCCTGATCTTTGTGGAAAAGATTTAAAACTTTCATTGAATATGATGTTAGCTGTTGTTTTGCATGAATATTTATCAGATTGAGAAAGTTCTCTTTTATTCCTGCTTTTACTGAGAATATTCATAAAGAAAGCATGCTGGGTTTTGTAAAATGCCTTTTCTGCATCTATTGAGGTTATTATGTCAGTTTTTTCTTTTATTCTATTTATGTTGCCTATTACATTGACTGATTTTTGTATGTTGAACCATTACACATGTCTATGATTAATCACACATGGTCATGGTGTGTAATCAACTGGAGTTGGTTTGCTAGTATTTTGTTGAGGATTTTTGCATCTATATTTATAAAGGAAAGTAGAATATAATTTTCTTTTCTTGTGATGTCTTTACTGGACTTTGCTATCAGAATAATGCTGGTCTAATAAAATGAATTAGGAATGGTTTCCTCCTCTTGAGTTTTTAGAAGAGTTTGAAAAAGATTTGTATCAATTATCCTTAAACTGTTTGGTAGAATTTACAGTGAAGCCATCTGGTCCTGAATTTTTTGGTGGAAGGTTTCTGATTATGTATTCAATCTTTGTACAAGTTATAACTTTGTTGATGTTTACTAATTCTTCCTGAATAAATTTGGGTAATTGATTTAGTAATTTATCAATTTCTTTAGATTAGCTAGTTCATTGGCCTACAATTGTACATATATTCTTTTATAATCTTATTTATTTCTGTAAGGCCACCATGGCATATTGACTTAGTTATTTGCATCTTTTTTCTCTATTTTCTTTGTCAGTATAGCTTCATATATTTTGGTTCTCTGCTGCTAAGTGAATATGTTTATAATTGTTAAATCTTATTATTGAACTGATCCTTTTGTCAATATGTAATGTCTTTGTCACTTATAGCAGTTGTTACTGACTTAACATCTACTTTGTCTTGTATTAATATAGCAATCTCCTAAGTTTTTTATTTCTATTTGAAATATTTCTCCATCCTTTAACTTTCAACCTATTTGTATCTATCTATGAATCTCAGATGAGTGTCTTGTAAATAGCAGATAGTTGAAGGATGTTTCTTAATCCATTCTTCCAATCTCTGCCTTTTGATTGGAGAGTTTAACCCATTTATGTTTAGAGAAATTACTGGTAAGATTTACTTCTGTCACTTTGCTAATATATTTTTGTAAACTTTATAACTTTTTAGTTTCTCCTTTCCTCCATTACTGTCCTTTATGTTTATATGATCTTTTATAATGACCCATTTAGAATCACTTATCCTTCCTTTTGCATAGTATTTTTAGATGTTTCCTTTGTGGTTACCATAGGGATTACTTTTAGCACACTAAATCTATTACAATTTAGTTTGTGGTGACTCCAACTTGAATCCAATAGCCTACATAAATACAGTACCTATATTCCCTTCCAGTTATGTTGTTCTTATCACAAATTATAACTTTATGTATTGTGTGCCCAGCAAAAAATATTTACACTAGTTTTCTATGCATTTGAATTTTCAGATTTGTAGGATTTAAAAGACAGCATTAAATTAAATTAAAAAACAAACTAGTACTGGTATTTATATTTTTACTCACAATAGAGATCTTTATTTCTTCACCCAGCATCAAGGTGGTACCTAGTGTCCCTCTTTACAACATTCAGGATTCCCATAAGCATTCTCTGTAAGGTAGATCTAGTGGTAATGAACACCCTATGTTTTTGTTTGTCAAGAAATGTCTTAATTTCTCCCTCTTTTTCAAGGGCAACTTTGCAGATATATTATTCTTGGGCAACATTTTTTTTTTCCAGCACTTTAAATATGTTCTTCCACTGCCTTCTGGCCTTCATAGTTTCTCTTGACAAATCAGACATTAATCTTATTAAGGATCTCTTATATGTGGCCCCAATTTCTCTCATTGTTTTTAAGATTCTATCTTTGTTCTTGGCATTGGACAGTTTGATCATAATGTATCTTAGCTTTTGGATTCATCCTGCTTTGCTTCTTGGATTTATGTATTTATATCTTTCATCAGATTTGGAAAATTTTCTGTCATTATTTCTTCAAATATTTTTTCTGCCACTTTATCTCTCTCTCATTCTTCTGGAACTCCTATAATGTGTCAGTTGGTATACTTCATGGTGTCCCACAGGTTCTTCAGGCACTGTTTTTTTCCCCATGCTTTTTTCTTTCTGTTCCTCAACTTGGACACTTTTCATTGTTTTGTCTTCGAGTTTGCTGATCCTTTTTTTTCCCTTCTCCAATCTGCTCTTGAGCCCCTCTAATAATTTTTTCACTTAATTTATTGTACATTTTAATACCAGAATTTCTGTTTGGTTCTGCTTTGTAATTTTGATTTCATTATTGAATTTCTCATTTTGTTCATATATTGTTTTCCTATTTTCCTTTGGCTCCTTTTCAGTGTTTTCCTTTAGTTCACTGATCCTATTTATGAGAATTGTTCTAGGATATTTTATTAGTAATTCCAGAGATTGCACTTCCTTTGGAGTATTTTCCATTGAATTATTTTTTTCTTGTGACTAGACTATACATTCCTCTCTCCTTGTATGTTTTGTAATTTTTATTGAGAACTGGAAATTCTGGGTGTTATGTTGTGGTCACTCAAAATCTAGTTTTTCCACTCTTCAGTACACTAAACTAAAAATGAGACGTGAAAAAGGGAAATGAATTAAAGAGAGAGAAAGAATAAAGGTAATAAATGAAAAAAATAATACTAAAAGACAAAACACCCACTCATTTAAGGAAAAAAAAAATGACGTGTCCGACATCTTGAAATCTCATGATATGTGCTGTGGGGAGTCAGAAGCTGTAGCTTTCAAGCCCAAAACCAAGACTTGCATCCCTGCTTGTCACTCAGGGATCTTTCATGCCCAACAATATAAAACAGCAAAAAAACAAACAAACAAACAACCAAAAAAATAAGCAAAAACGAAGAGGTGCATTGGCTCTTTAAGTCCCTTTAGATGCCAGTATAAGACCAGAAGAGTATATTTCTGAGAGAAACTGAAGTTACCTTGTCCCCTGGGCCCTCGGGGATCCACTAAACCAAACAACACAAGAAAGAGAAAGAAGAAACCCAACCAATGTAAAGGTGCACTTGGTCTTTAAGTCCTGGCAGATGCTGATATGAGACCAGAAGCCCCTGCTACAGAGAAAGCCGATACCAAGTCCAGAAAATTAATTTATGTCCTCAGGAAACTGATAAGTAAGAAAGCTCACATACGCAGAAGGGAAAATAAATAACACTAGCTCTTTAAGTCCAGGTAGATGCTGATGGGAGGCTGGAAATGCTGCTGCCCAGCAGGCTGAAACTAAAGTCAGCTTTTGCACTGATCCTTCAGGGATCCACCAGACTGACCACAATCCTCAACCCCAACTTGTAGATGAGGAGATTTCCCCTACCAGCTCTAACTCCAGCCAGCCACTCTCAGAATCTGGCCCTGTTGCTGAAGTCACAGTCACTATCCAAGCTAGAGCAATGGGAGCTGGTCACTGGTTTGTGATTTCACTTACAAAAGCTGAACTCTCATCAACCCTCACTTTCTCTGGCACTCCTATAGTTGTTCTAAATGCCATTCTGGTTCCAGAGTTACCACCTGGTTAATCTCAGTCTCTTTCCCAGCTCTTTCATTTTTCTAGTAGAGGGAGCAGTTTGTAAAACTTCCTAATCTGCCATTTTGCAGCATCTACTAGCCTAAAAACTCTTTTTAACAGATAAACACACCTACCATTTCTGAGCTTGGTGCTATTTCAAAGACAAGAAACTGAATCTACAAAGCCTTGAAAAACCCCAAAAGATACTAACAAAATTAGTTTAAGTATGACTGTATGTGAATATAAAGGAAGGGAAATTTTCTCCTTTACACATAACAATAGCTTGTGTCATTATCTGTGATGGCTTGCTTTATGATCTGGATAAATGACCATTTAGGGTTTATACATATAATGTGAATAAATCAAATTTGAGTATTCAAATTAATTTGATAGGTCATGCTAATAAAATGGAACATAGTACTTATTTCCATTGCTTAACTCATGCTCATATTCTAAAATCTACGATAAATTTATTTCTCAACACTTTGTATTTTATTGGACAGTGTATTGTTCCTCTTTGCATCTATAAGTAGGCTGTTTAAAACACTTATTTTCCAAATTAGTGAGTGAAGAGAAGCAGCTATTCAAATTTATGCCTTGACAAGATGTATAACCAGGAGTGTCAAAAGCAAGCCATATTAGCAATCCATTAAGCTCTTTTTTCAAAGTCACCAAAGATTACTTCAATGTTTTGCTGTGCTTAGTGCCAGTGGCTCTTTCTCCATGTGGTACTGAATGTGTCATACCAGAATTTGCCACAGCAGGTTTATAGTGCCCTGTCGGTGATCAGATTTAAAAATACAGCAAAAGTGAAAATTCTTCCTCTCAGTAATAAAAGTTTATCCTCAGTGAAGAAAGAAACAAAAAAAAAAGTATCTGATAGTTAAAAAGATTGCTAAAAGAATGTAAAAAGCAGTCATTGTTGAATAGCTAATAATAGTTAATAATAAGATATGTAACACATGCCATTTGTTATCACCGCTCATCTTATTCCTTTTATCTGCACATTTATTGATGCAATAATTTTAATGACTGCAAATCCCTCAGGAGAAATATTTCCGTATTGCCCTAGAAGCTGCTTATTACTATGTAACCCTCTCTCTTTTTCTTGCTTGAGTTTAACACTGTCAACTTGATTCCATTTTCCTCATATTTATAGGGAAGTAGATTATTCATGAGTAGCACCTACTAACATTAGAGCCACATACATTGACTGTCTTAATGACACACTGTTCTGAAAATAATGCCAAGTTTTATGCTTGACTTCTATCTTTGCAACTGTCTTCCCTCTCCTTTAGTTAACAATCAAAAGGAAATTATCAGTTTTTCCTATAGATAAGCCTGCAGTCATGTACCTATATCCCAAAGCAAGCTGTTGGGAACTGAATCATGTTGGCCACAAAAGGCATGCTCAGGTCCAGACACATGGTCCTGTGGGTGTGAACCCATTTGTAAATAGGACCTTTGAAGATGCTATCAGTTCAGGTGTGCCCAAACTGAATGAGGTGGGCCTTACTCCAGTATGGCTGATGTCCTTATAAGCAAAGGAAATTGGATACAGATAAAGTAGCCATGGGGAGCAGCCAGAAGCTGTAATTCAACAGAACTTGGAAGAGAAAGGAAAAGATGCCACCAGGTGCATTGCAATTTGACAGAAAAGCCACAGAACCCCCAATTTTGCTAGCCAGCCACAAGATATTGATCCTAGGAGGAAACAAGGCTTCTAGCTTCTGAAATCGTGAGCCAATAAATTCATGTTGTTAGCCCTGCACTTTCTATTGTATTTTTGTTAGCAGCTGAGAAACTGAAACACAAGAATTGATTTTAAATTTCAAAGAACTACCATAGGCAAGAATGCCAATATTGTGAATTTGCAAATACAGTTGTTCTTTAAAATACAACACAATACAATAAAGCTGTATTTGATAAGACTTTTTGCATTCCAGCCCAGAAAATTAATAAGCCCAGAGAGAGTAAGAATGATTGCCAGATAAATAAAGATAATTTCACTTTATTTGCTTATTAATAGACTTTCACATTAAGGTGTTGGGTGGAAAGGGATAAATTAAAAGCCATATAAAGAGTGAAGACTGTTTTAAAATTAAATTCACAGTACACTAAATTAGTTGGAATTTCATTTTTCAGTGTATTTTATTCTCTAAACAACACTCATTTCATAACCATTAGCTAATTCTATAACTGTACAGACATAAAGACCAATGGACTTTTTATATATTTCTTCTGGTGAACCGAAGTCATTGTGCAAATTTTCTTTAACATTTCAACAAACTTATTGGAAATATTCACAGATTGAAGAGGCATATTGATCAGGTTGAACTCTGGGCAAGGACATAAGTAGGAAAAACCAGTCATATTTAAATATAATCTCTCTTTAAGGCAGTCAAGTGTTTTAGGAACCTGGAAAAAAGTCAATGACTTATCATAGTATTTCTGCAAGGTAAACAGACATTATTACTGCAGTTTTATCAATGGGAAAATTGGGATGGGGATTAAAGAGAGATGCAGGTTAGGAAAATAATATGGAGACTCAAAGCAACATACAGAGATGAAAGACCCATGGCCCCAGCCACACAGCTCTCCACTATATGAAAAATACCAGCAGTAACATTAACTATAGCAAAATAAGTCTGCATGCAAAATTATAGGTGGCTTAGTAAATGTTCAGGTTTTCCACGAAAACAAAAACACATCTCTAACCCTATATATGGGAAAGATATTATACCATTTTTAAACCCTATAAAATGAACCAAAGGTGTTAAATTGACATCACTGCATTTAAAATATGTATATATGTATACATATGTATATAATTATATGTATGTTCTTTTCCTACAGTATCACAGGAATTGCAGTTTTATGAATCACTTTCCTATGTCTAGCAACCATGCTGTAATGAGGGAATGTAAAAATTAAATGGTTAATTCAAATCAGTGGCTGGAGGGTAGAATATTCTGGAGACTGGAGACTTCCTGAGGGAGGGCATGGCTTCCCAGGGGAAAAGGTAGGTTTAAGGATTCAGTTTCAGAACAGCCATCTTCCCTGGGTGTCCTTTCCTAAAACTGATCTACTGAGATCTGATCTGCCATGGGTCTCTTTGCCAAATTTACCGATAAAGGCCCTTTTCACATTTTAAAACAGAAAGGAGGTAGAGCTATGGTGCATTTTTCAAAGTTTTAAAAACCTCCAGGACATCAAACAAAGAGAAACTATGAAATACTATTTTCATCAAGGCCTCCTTAAAACAATGCAACATAAACCCTCTTCCAATCAGTTTCATTTAGAGAGATATTTCCAATAAAAAGTGCTTTACTAAAAATTAAAATATTTTTAATACAAGTAATTATAACTCAGTCACGAGATAATTTTATGCAGAGCCTTATTTTAATAGGAAATAAACTGTTAAAATTTCAAAATATATGTTACTTTTGTTGTAGAGAATTATGATAGGGTGACCATAAAAATATATTTCTTTTTGGGGAGCAGACGTAGCTCAAGTGGTTGAGCGCCTGCTTCCCATGTACGAGGTCCTGGACTCAATGCCTGGTACCTCCTAAAAAATATGTATGTAAATATTACATTTTTTTAGAAGTCCATTAGGAAAAAAGGAATGTAAATATGACTTCAAGGAAACAAACAAATGAAAAAAAAACAATGTAAACTACTCAGCTGTTAAAGAAAAGCTTTTCATATATTTTTTAAATGGATGTTGGTGAGTATCAGCAAATGATTATGATTCTTAGATACCATTGGATACATTTATAAAAGAACTATAGCACTTTTATATTAAAATCTCAAAATTTTTAATATACCAGAAATTGTACCCTTTGCATTTATAAAATCTAATAACAACTTTTAGAAGATGTGCAAGAGAATATATATATATTCTCAAAATGATATTAGGCAGTGCAAAGCAAAAATAAAGTTTGAAGACCACTAGTAGGGGCAGTGTCTTGCTTAATATGGTCATATATAAACTATACAACTACTACAATCCTTAAAGTAGATTTTGGGATTACACATTGAGCTTTCCTGCATCAATTAACATAATGAGACAATTGTCAGCTTTTCCAGGTGTTCTGTGTTTTGCAGGCAAAGGCTGAGAAAACACAAGCAGCATATACAAAAGCCCAAGCCTACAATTCACAGACAGCCCTGCACTTTCATCTCTAGTTCTTATACATGAATTTTACCAAATACTGCAATTAATGTGTTTCACAGCTGAGTAAATTCTTTCCTAAGACATTCAATTCGCACATTGAAGATCATTTTTTTAAGTAATCCAGTATTTAACCTTTTGTTAAGAACATCAGAAACATGTTGAAGGCCTTTGCTTTGATGATACAAAAATTATATGTGCTTACTCTAAAGATCTCTCAGAAATTAAAATAAGATTATCTTTACAAATTCTTGAAATTACCAAAACTGGATAGATAGCTTGCTTTCTAAGTTTTAAGGCACTCAAAAATAAATTATTTGAAAATGTGGCATCTTCATTCTTAAAATAATTTTTAATTTATCAACAGTGTATAGTAATTTTACTAGAATTTCCCATTAAATATTTAATGAGTACTGCAATAGTCTACTAAATGGTCTTTGCACATTTAATTTTTTTGTCGACCGATCCATTCTTCACACAGTAAAGGAAATCACAAACTGGATTTTGTCACTTCTTTACTTAAAGCATTTTAATAGCTTCTAATAAATCCCATATTCTTCAATATTGCCTAAAGAACCTACATGATCTGGCTCTGACCCACCTTTCCACCTTCTACTCTGAGCCCCATCACTGGCCATGTTTCAGCCATGCTCAAATAACTAAAAGGCCCCCAGCCTTTGCACACACCATTCCTTTGGCCTGTAAGTCTCTCCCACCACTACCCCCACCCCGACTCTTCACCTTGTTAGCTCCTATTTGTTCTTCAGATTTCAGCTCACTAATCGCTTCCTGAGTCTCTCTGGTCTTTCTCTTTTGTAGCCCCCTATTATTTCCTTCATCACCATTACCACAATTTATAGTTATATGCTTATTCAACTGTTTACTTGCATTTTTCTGTCACTCCTGAGTGGACAAGTACCAATTAGTTTATCTTTTATGTATCCAGTGTCTAGTCATAGTAACTGAGAGATGGTAA
>JAQZBX010020789.1:0-11482 GCA_029593785.1 Cabassous unicinctus | reverse complement strand
ATTTTTCTGGTTGGTCTTCCTTTTCTCTCTCCAATTTATCTAATATTCTACGGCAGAATCAGGTGTCTTTGACTTCCAAAAAAAATTGTTTTATTCTTTTCCTAGTTATGTATTTTTACAGTTACACTTTATTTCTTGTAGCACCAAATTCCAAAACCTCAGCATTAATAACTTTTGACACCCCAGTTTAGCGTGTTATGTTTAAATACAACAAAAGGCATTTTAAAAATATGAATTTGTTTTGGCCTTTAGACATACCCAAAATTAAGTGACTTAAAATTTGGAATTGATGAAAAGTAAACTTACTTTAAAAGTCTTCAGTAAGTATTAATTTTAAGAGGAGGAAGAAAATCACAATTTATTAAACAACATGTCTATGGCAAGAGTAATTCTTATTCTTTTCAAAGACTTTCCAAACAAGAGGAATATAAATATCATGATTTTGAAGGGGTTATAGTTACATGCATGAGAATCTGCTTTCATGAATGATTAAAGATGAGTGGAAACTAGTAATGATTTCAATAAAACAAAACATAAACTTGCTATTCAATAAAAACAAGTGTGGAGATGGCTCTTTAGAAAATATCTCCTCAAAATTATCAAAAAAAGAGATAGAATTATTTGAAGAATACCTCCTCTCCATTCCTTTGACCTCTGTAAGGTCAAAAAGCACTGTTTTAAGCGGTTAGAGAAACATACACAGCCTCATCAATGACACCACTAATATGCTTTGCTTAAAGATGCCTTTTAGTACAAAATAAGAAATATTATTACACTTTCTAATTTTCAAATTTATTTAAATTTGTGATATTTACTTTTAATATTTTGACTGAGACTTTTACTTTAATATTATTTATTTATATTGAAAAGATCATACATATTTAATGTTAAAGGTCTTACAAATGTAAGTTTTTACTTAATGTTTGGAATATGGTTACTTATTTTATATTTAAAATATATTAATATTTAGTTTCACTATTTTGTTTTAATGTCATTAATTCTAAGCAGTTTTTTCAATGATATTAACTCAACTATTTTATAATTGTGTGAAATCAATACCCAGATCTCACTATGATTAATTTTGTTCAGAGTTGTAGTCACTTGGGAGGATTTCCCAAGCACTCCATAATCTTCTTACCTTCCTACCTGACTAGACTGCTTGCTCATTCCCAATTTGCACTATTTCTTAACCATCTCACCTACTGCTCTACTTTCTGGCCTTCCTTGTTTAATGCTTTTTCCTTTGTTTTATAAAAGCTTATCTACCTAATCTAGTTCTACTTGATCTCAGTCGGCTCCGAAGTGCAGAAGAAATTTTAAATTTCAGTATGAAGAAAGTAAACTCCCCGAAGGCGGAGGTATTAGTCAATTTTGTTCACTGCTATACTTTCCAGAGTGTAGAAAATTGATTGCACATAGAATAGTAAATAGTTTGATAAACAAATAAATAGAATTGACAATAAATTATCTTGCTTATATCATAAATATTCCAAGTTTGTTTTGTTAGCTTCTCCAAATAAATCGCAAATTCTTCTTGATAGATGCCAACCTTTAACAAGTTTGGATCTGCAAGTCTGGCCCTTTTCCTCCAGGCTCTAGTCCTGCCAACATAGCAACTGCTTTCAGATGAATGAATACTCTGGGTCAAGATGCCCTGCTGATAAGTTAGGCTTCATGTAGATATGAATAAATTAAGAGAGTAGCACACTATTAATGCTTAACATTTGCTGAAACAATGTGATAAATATTAGTGAGACGTGCATTAAAATATTAGTAAAGTTATAAAGTAGACAATAAATTTTAAAGAATATGTTTTCCTATATCACTTCATGATAAATGTCAAAGATTTTACTGAAGATGTAGCTTAAACCTGATTTTAACCAAGCATTTTACTTTTGCACCTATAGCCTAGAAAGGGCAGGTGCCAAATACAACTTGCATTAACATTTTCTAAGGACCTGTAACTCTGACTTTCAGTTGATTTAAGCCTTTTTCACTTCACTTTATGGCTAGAGTGAGGTCATGCACTGATTACCACCCTGCTCTTCTCTTCCCTTTCAGTCCTCGGAAACCTTTAATTATCTGCTTATTCTAATTATTCAACTTCATCATATTGGTCCTGCTAATCCTGCACCTAATTCCCTACATCTTCTTTGCACTGGTGGGAATTTCTTCTTAGGTTTTGATTTTATATATTTTTTAAAATATAAAATTAATTCTTTTTTATTCAATCTCCACATAGGAGAAAAACAGGAAAAGATGAAAATAAAGTGTATAAAACTGTAAACTATAGTTTTGTAAATGGCAGTTTATAAACTATAAAACTATAAAGGATGTACATGTATAGAACTGAAATCTGAAAAAAACAAAAAGTGTTACTTTAATGGACATACTTCATTGCTCTGCTACAACACTATGTATTCCAGCACTCCCTTTATGGTCTCAGAAGCTCAAAGCTATAAAAAGTTAATTTGAAAATAATTAAATTACATAGGAAAATATTACTTACACACTAGCCAAACCACTCAGCAGCTTCCATTTCTTAACTTATTTTCTTCCAGCTTTGTTAGAAATGAAATATATATATATATATTTGATGCCAGGGGTTCACATGCTACATGGCTGTATAACAATTTTACATTGTATCCTTATATTGCACTATTAAACAATATGTGCTCAAAAGGATTTATTTATTGCTTGAACATCCAAGATGTATAAAGATGAACTAACATAAAATAATCATTATTCAGATAATAATATCCTTTTTCCATTATGGGGATAAACTTTTATGTATACTTCCTTTTTAGGATTTGAACTATTTTCATTCAATTTCTTTAAAATATAAAAGCTAATTTTGAAAATTCTGACTTCATAGTTATCAATCATTGTTTATTATAAAGATAGCTCTAAATATAAAAACTTTCAGTGGTTGTGATCATATGATCAGTATAATATTTCAAGCAGATTTCTCTCTCTCCCCCTTCCCACTCCTTTGTCATGAAAACCAAAGTACATCAGGTTTCAAATGGCAGCTGTCCAGAGGGATTTGCTTCCGATCATTTTGATCTAATGTTCTTTGTCTATGTGATGACAAAATAATAGCAAGTTTTTCATCAAAGGCAGGAAATGCATTATTCTTCCTTTGATCCCTAAAGAGAAATTCTTCAGTAGAGTGGTGAGAGGACAGACTTCAAGACTTTTCTAAAACAGTTTAATGTTCTAATCTAAAAGTAAATAAACTATTTCTATGCATAAAGTTAGATATTTCTGAAAGCACAATTCCAAAATGAATAGTCCTGATTTTGTATTAATTTTTAAATGGCTTCATTTTAGAGTTATGTATCTCTGAACTCCAAATTGGGGATATTTTACTCACTTGGAAGTTTGATACTGTACTTTCAGCATTAAAATAAATAAGGTACTTTAATACTCCCTACTGTATCTCCAAAAGTTATATCTTCAATGTCCTTTTACTGTTTTTTCTCAGCTTATTTGAAGCACTGATTGAACCACAGTCTCTGTTACAGTCTTTCTTTATCTTTTCTGTGACACCCTTAGTTCTCTCTGTTTGTATTAGTTAGGGTTCTTCAGAGAAAGAGAATCAACAAGGGAGCTACATAAGTAAACATTAAGAGATTTATTATAGGAATTTGTTCAGATGACCTTGGGGATTGGCAAGTTCAAACGCCATTGGACAGGCCACATGATGGAAATTCTGATGGTAGTACTTGAATTCCCCTCAAGAAATGGGCTGGCTGAGGAAGAAATTCTACTTTCTAATTGCTGGAATCCTCAGTTGTCCCTTAAAACTTCAACTGATTGGGTGAAGACATTGCTTTTCTTGCTGAAAGCAATCTCCTTTGTTGATTGTAGATGTAATTATCTATAGAGGCAATCAACTGACTAATCATTTAAATCCATCTATGAAATATCCTCCCAGTAACAATCAGGCTGAGTCTTGCTTGAACAAACAACTGGACACCACAACCTACGCAAGTTGACACATGAAATTACCCATCACAGCATTGTACTTATTTCTTCACTCAGCTGCCTAGAAATCAGACTGCATTTTGCCTTGTACCTAATTAATTAATCTTCCCTTTTCTAGATGTATATATGTGTGAGTGAGTTTGTAAAGGTGTATTTCTGTGTGTCTTCCTTTTTTGGGACAAGTGAATATTAACAAGAATCAATCAATCAAATGATCTCTCCACATCCAGATCAAATTTAGCCTTCACATAAAGTTAGGTACAACTTTTATTCTAGACTTAAAGGAGAATTTCGGAAAGCCATAAAAACATTCATTTCTTTAATAAATGTTAAGATTAAAAATTCATTTAATACATACTTTTTACAAAACATGAAAAGCCACAAGGTGGTATAAAAGATGAATAATATGTTACCTTTGGCCAAAAGAGCACACAATTTCATATGGGATGTAAGAATTATAAAAGGAAACTACAATGCCAGACAATGTCATACAGGTTCTTTAAAATGCCTTAGGAGTTCAGATGAGCTGCAGTCATCAGGAAAAAGCAAAGGGGCAGATATTATCTTAAGCCTTGAAAGATAGCAAGCATTTTGACAGAGTGAAAAGCAAACCATGTGGAAGAAGCAGCATAAGTAAAATGGAAAGAAGTCCTAAAACTAAGGAGCAGTTTTCAATAGCTAAAATGTAGACAATTTATATTAGTATTAGGTATTAAATTGGAGCAAGTTATAATGTTCCTTGATTACCAAGATAAGAATCATAAACTTGATTAAGAAAGGAAGAGGAAGCTATATGATTAAGAGAATGACATGTCAAGTTAGCACTTTAAGGCTACTGATTTCAGTGTATATGTGTATGGTGTATTAAAGAGAGAAAAATCATCTGGAAATTCAGATAAAAGAATACCATACTAATTTAGGCATGAAATGCCAAGAGGCTAATCATAGAAGGAGCAGATACAGAAATGTCATGAGAAAAATTGTAAAGTGTACAACCAAAGAGCAAAGGTTGCGATGGCAAGAAAAAACATAACTTTTTATTCTGAGTTTGAAGAACTAGAAGATTGGTGGACCCAATTATAGAATTTGAGAAGATTGAGAAAAAGAACAAGTTGGAAAATTATGGAAGACTGTGCCATTCTTCTCCATTTTCCCATCCCTTGCTAATTGGAATGTATAGTTCCATACCAACTGAAGTGATTTTGAAGAACCTCCCTCTGAAGATAGAGTATACTTCACAATCTAGTTAATGTTCAGCTTGCCTTTATGACTTGTTTGGACAAAAGAATGTGGCTGAAAATGACCATGTGAAAGTTCTCATATGAATCTTTAAGGGATACCACATGGTTTCCACTCATGTTCTAGCACTCCTATGATTGCCATAAGTAGAGCGTAGCCAGGTAGCTGCTGTCCTTTAAGCATTGCTCCTAAATCAAAGGATATGAAGCAGACCTGGAACCTATCTAAATCCTAGATACCTGCCCAGTCCACCACAGCTTAAAATAGAGCTGTCTCAGCTGACCTGCAGACCAACGATCAAGAAAAATAAGTGCTTATTTTAGTAAGTCATTGAGTTTTGGAGTAATTAGTTTTACTGCTTACTGAAGTAATAGCTAGCAATACAGGAGGAGGAATGTGTTCATATCAAATCTGACATTAGAGTTCAAGTGGAAATATATTGAAAATAATATTATGATTAAGAAAGAGATATGTCCTGAAGCTAACAGATTTGAGGATCATACACATTTGAAGGAGAAACAATGAAAGTAAATAAAATAAAGAGACTGACCAGAGAATCATCATTATTAAAGACTGGAGAAATGTAGTCAAGAAAGAAGAAAGAGAAGAAAAGGTGGTTCAGCAGCATAGCCCTGAAGTGGACATGGAGGCTTTTATGACAGTTTGTCCAAACAGCAAATTCCAGATCTGAAATACTTGACTTGTAACCTTGGATAGGGGCACTAAAACTTTTAGAACCTCATTTTCCATAATTAAATCAGAATAATATTAATGTTTATTCTAGGAGGTTGTTGTGGAATTCACTGAGATAATATACGTAAACTGTAGAGAAGTGACTGGCACAATAATTTTTGGCTAAACTTCAAATCATTTAAATCAGCTCTGTCCAATACAGCTTTCTATGATAATGGAAATGCCTTATATTTGCACTGTCTCTAGTAACATGTGACTCTTGGACACTTTAAATGTAGCTATTGCTACTGTAAATTCTCTTTGAAAGAAGAGTTTCAAAGTATTTCCCTAGCTTTTCATATACAATGACTAGCATTCAGTCAAAATTAAGCAAGCATACAAGAAGACAAGGAATGACTACATGAAAACCAAGAATGTAAACCAAATGGAAGTCTTAAAGAATAAGTGAGTGATGGAAAAATGTGTATTTATATATGTGTATGTTTATGTATATTTATATATTTATAATATATACTATTTTTAAAGGAGCATGACATAAAGAAAAACAGCTTCTGTTGCACATTAAAGAAAAGACACTCATACAACTAAAATGATTATGCTATCTAGAAGTTTGTTTTCAAAGTGTCACATTAGACATCTAAAGAGCTAAGTTTATTCTAATAAAAAATAAAATTAATGTGCAATTAAATGATGTTTGAAATATAGAAATAACCCATAAACCTAATCTCTGCATTCTTACAATGTTTTTGTCTTTAAACAAATCTTACTTTTCTTCCCCAAATTTCTATTTTTAAAACTAGTATAAATAATATAATACTAATTAAATGTTACTGCATGGTAAATATTTATTGCAATGAATTAAATTTACCCCAAATAAACCGATACCAGCAATTTCATTTGTATAATTTCTAGGAGTCATAGTATGCAAAAAGCAATTCATTTCCTGTTTCTAACACACTAATATTATAAGATAATGTAAATTAATATAATATAATATAATATAATATGTAAGCAAATACTGTTTTTTAAAAGCCACCATTCCAGTTCTTTGAGATAAAAAGATGAATAAAGAGGTAAGACTGGGAATTGTACAAGAAGTTCATAGTGGTCCCCAATCTCGTTCATTCACTTTCAGTATGTTACAATGTTCTGCAATTGACTTATGCCTTGTTAAGTAGTTTACATATTATATTACAAAATTTTAATCCTCACAAAATTGACAATTGGCTTAAAAATATTCCTGAAAGAAACAGTAAGTTGAAATTAATAATTATATTCTAAGTATAGTAAACAATAGAAAATATCAGAACTGAAAATTATATATCTGACTTTACCATAGCTTAATTACCAGGTCAAATTTGATAAGAAATCTGTAAAAAATTTTGAAATTACCAAAAAGTTTACACATGTTTTATTAGTAACAATGAACTTTGGCCTAAATGAAACTGTACTTTGATACATTGGCCAATAAATGATTATAGCTATGCAATTTATAAATAAATAAGTACATGAACAAATATATACAAGCATACATACAAACATAAAATGAATCAAGGGTAGGTGCTCAAAACATTTGGTCATTCAAGTGTTTTGTCTACATTGCACCCAGAGTGACCTCAGTAAAACACATATGATCATTTCACCTTTAATGTAATTCACGAAGCCTTCCAAAATCTATCACTTCATTAAACTCATCTCCAGTTGCTTTCCAGACATACTAGATTATTTTTAGCTCTCTGAGTCTTGCTAGGCTCTCTCTACTCTGGCCTTCCCTACCTTGTCTTCTCTCTGTAACCACTTTCCATAATTCCCTCCCCTGTATGTCTAGCTACCTTCTATTCAACAGTTTTCCTACAGATTCTAACTAAAAGAAAAACTATTTCATTTAGTGGTCCTTTCCAAAACCCTTAGAATAGGTTTTCCCTTCCTCACATGCCTTCTTAGAAAACTCTGCAATTTCTTTCTTAAAACAATCACACTTTGCAGTAATTACCAGCTAAATTCTTTATTTTCCCCAATAGTCAGTAGAAACTGAGTTAAGGGTCCAGGACTGTTTTGTTCATTGCTATATTCCTGCCACTGCCTAGCATAAACAATTAAATTTGTTTAATTTATAAAATGAAGTTTCAGAGTTCTTTTTAGAAAAATACAGGCAAAAGCAAGTATCACATGTCTTCAATTATCCCCCTAAAAAAACTCTTAGTTCATCAGGAGGTACAACAGAAGTGCCTGTGGTTTAAACGGAGCCAATAATTTGGCATCCTCAGTAGGGTCACTCCTAAGAGCAAGGCAATGATTTTACTCATGGTTGGTGGAAATACAAATATTCAATGCTCTTGGGGAGCTTTGAGAATTTTAAATTCAATTTTTTTTCTTTGAATAACTCTTATAAACCAATTTTTTGAAAGTATACTAAATTCCTTATAGAAAATGAAAGGTAATAAGTTATTGTCGTTTTACCAATAAATACATTGACATTATGACTTTCATTAGAACTTTACACATGCTGTATAAAGAGCTGCACATTTGAGGACGTGCCATTTTGTTTTAAATGAAGACAATGCCAAAAATAAAGTTACTGTGCATTGATCACTCATAGTAGGAATTCTAAGGAGGTATCAATGGGGCAATGACATTCTCTAAGGCAGTGGACCTAAATAAATAATTCTGTTTTCATAATTAACAATGATGCTTAAATAACTCAACGAGAATGTTTTTCATCATTGTGGTAAAATTAATGATTCTTTACTATAATTAAGACATAATAAGCAATGAAGTATAGCAAAAGCACAACAACTAGAAATGGGAAAGCCTGCCCAATAGGTGAGGAATAGAAAGGGGGGGAAGCAAATTCTTTGATGAAGAAGCTTTCAAAAGGTAACCTACCTTGTCCATACATTTTTCTTTCACTTATACCTCTTAATCACTGTTTTAAGATATTGACTTTTTAAAATTAAATATACTGCATTCACTTTCTAGGCTTTTCTTAATGATGTTTTTAGCATTTGACCTTCATTTTCATGTGATTTAATACCTATTTATGTGGTATAGTAAGATTATATTTATATAGATTTTTTAATGTACCAGCTATAACAGCAGACACGTTAAAAAGAATTCTTCATTTAGAAATCATGTAAATGCTCAATCACGAATATAATGAAAGAACCATGGTGTGTTTTTACAATTCCAATTTCTAATATGCCCTTATTAACTTTGATGTGTTTGAAATATAGCTCCTGAATGGTCACTGTGATAGATAAGTTTATGCAAACAATCTGGTCTTTTTTAGGAAATCATTCCTTGGAATGGCAAAATGTGGTTTATTTTGAGAATGATCCTTTTTAATGTGATAGCCTAAGCAATGCTTGAATGAATTTAACTGTTCTATGGCTCATATAATTATTTTGGCCTTTACCACCATCTCCCATAAAGAAATGCCAAAGGAAAAACAAGCTGTATAAACCCACTGGTGATCACTGTGAAATACAAGTGGTGGCAGTACAGGATAAAAACTGTTTATTTCTCATTCTGTTGCGACATTCTCCATCTTGTTATCATGAACACTGAAAAGCTGAGCGAGAGATTTATATTGGCTAAGTCTGTATCCCGAATGACTGAATTCATAATATTTTAAATTTACAAGCCATGTGATCTCAGTATATCTAAGCACATTGAAATATTTCTTATCTATTTTAAAAGTTGTAGTGTATAGTGCTAAAACACTGGGAAATGTAGGGTAAACATAATTATGGGTCAACTCTAAGAAATAGCTTTCATAAAAAAAAAAACTTTTATACAAGTGAAGGTATACAGATGGGAGTTGGTGATTTGGTTTTCACTTTGAATAGTAGAAACTGCACTGAAAGATATTCTCTTACTGCTAATGGTCACTTCTTTCTACAACTGGTATTTATTTTATTAGAGACTGGAACAGGTGTGGTCTATCTTTGCCAAAGACTTCCAGCAGTTCATACCTGCCCTACGTTTCAGATTACAGATCTATTTAGTGAGACTGTTGAATGGCATGCAATCCAAGAACTTCTATCTTATTACACTGACAGAATACTGACTTACTATCAAAGCTTTTATCTGAAAATCCAGTTCTTCATTTTGAATTTGGACAAATTGAACTTACACAATTTGAAGGATGTCGATAAGTTTTGTCTTAAGAAAACTGTCCAAAAAATTTTAACAAAATGGACATTAACTTTTATGCATATGCATAACCAGAACTATTTTTTTTAAATTTCACCAAATAAGTATCAGTGTGCCCAAAGATCAAACTTGTACTTTCCAACCCTTTTAATCATTATTCTTAAAGTTAACAGAGAGAAAAGTAGGAGGTCAAAAGGAAAATTATTTTTCTGCTTGGAATACAACATTGCTCCCATGAACTCCATGAAAAAAATTAATGTAAGTAGGGTAAAAGGAAAAAAAAAAACAAAGCACCGTTTCCATACTCCAAGTAAATATAGGGTTCTCACGTTAAGTCAAATACCATTTACTTGAGAGCGCTGGACTTTATAAAAGAAGCCGTGTAATTGACTTATTTCCTTTGAAAAATCACAGCATTGTGCCAGTAGGTACATTTCTGTTGCTCTTGGTATGATCAGTTTATTCGGAGATGCTGTTGAGTCATGTGCACTGCTTAAGTACAATCACATTTTTAAGATGGTAAGAAAGTAATTGCAGAAGATCAGTTTGCTGACCCTGACTGCTATAAATGGCTATATGTAATGAGGATAGGTAGAGCAACATAGCTCAAGTTTTAAAGTGAAATTTTATCTTATTTCTGGCACCACTAATACTAACCTGATCCTTATCTGTCTAAGAAAAAACATTCCTCCTTAACAGGCCAGCATAACTCTTTACAATTTCCACATACCTCTTGAACATTATGAAAGACCCATTGTATTAAAACAGGGAATAAACAGAATATTTAAGGGCTTTTAGTGTGATCAGGTTAATCTATAAATTTCATCTTGTTTTAGAAAAATTTTTTTCAATGCCATTGATATTTTTTCAGTCTTTTCCCATCTCAGGCAGACAAAACCCTGAAATAAAAAATGAAAAAAAGCATGGAAATATATTAAAACACATTCAGCCTATTTTTTCACATTATAGTCCTAGATTAGACATCTAGAGACGTTATTTTTAGTCCCATTTGTGCCACTAGTGAATTGTGCATTCTTGGCTATTTATCCTTGAGAAATTTGCGTAATTTCCCTTGGGCTTCCATTGACCAATGTCCTCTGAGCCTCAATTTAGTTCTAAATTTCCATGTGAATTTTTCTGAAATGTTCTCCATTTTTCTGTTCACTTAACAGAAAAATTCCAAAATATTATCATCTCCAAATCCATTCTAATTTCAGAGGAAAAATAGGCAGAGTGTACAATGAGTGTATATCATGAGCTTTGGAGTTATAAGACTATGTCATTTAATGGTATAACCTGAGCCAGTTATTTAACTTCTCGAAGCATGTTCCTCAAATGAAAAAAGGAAGGCTTTATAAAATTCTGCCACATTATTCTTATGATTTTAAGATCTAAATTAAGAACC
>JAQZBX010020788.1:0-32776 GCA_029593785.1 Cabassous unicinctus | reverse complement strand
CAGTAGGTTTTTTTTTTTGGTTTTTTTTTTTCTTATTTTTTATTGTGGTAACATATATACAATACAAAATTTCCCATTTTAACTACTTTCGTGTGTACAATTCAGTGATATTTATTACAATTACAATATTGTGCTTTTTCCTTTTTCTTCACCCCAAACCAAAACTCAGTAGCCAATAAACAATAACTTCCCATCACCTCCCTGACCCCCATCCCAGTAAACTGTAATCTACTTTCTGTCTCTATCAGTTTGCATATTCCAGGTATTTTGTATAAGTGGAATCATACAATAGTTGTCCTTTTGTTCTTGCTTATTTCACTCAACATGAGTTCTTCAAGGTCCATCCATGTTGCAGCATGTATCAGAACACCATTCTTTTTACAGTTAAATAATATTCCATTGTATGTATAGACCACATTTTGTTTATTCATTCATCTGTTGATGGATACTTGGGATGCTTCCATCTTTAGGCTATTGTGAATAATGCTGCTATAAACTTTGGTGTACAATACCTTTTCAAATGCCTGTTTTCAATTATTTTGAGTAAATATATAGAAGCGGAATTGCAAGTCATATAGTCATTCTATATTTAACTTTCTGAGGAATCACCAAACTGCTTTCCACAGTGACTGCACCATTTTACATAACCACCAGCAATATACAAGGGTTTCAATGACTCTGCATCTTAGCCAACACTTGTTATTTTCCATTTTTTTACTAAGAGGCATCCTAGTGGGTATGAAGTAGTAGCTCATCATGGTTTTTTATTTGCATTTCCCTAGTGGTTAATCATGTTGAGTAAAGCTACCAGTTTTGAGCGTGACTCAGTCTAAGAAAAGGCTCTTCAGCAGCTCTAGGCTGTGATCTCAAGGATACAGCATCCTGGAACTTTCTGTGGCAGACAAAAATTCTGTGTGTAGCCTCTGGCAAGTCCCATCAGGAAAATTAAGCACAAATACCTAGGGTTTTAGAATAGGGTCATGTACTCTTCTGCTAACAATTATTCTTCATTTGAAAAGCAGTCTTGGGATGCCTCTGGGTCCTCGTGGAGAATGAACATCTGACTATGAGATACCAAGTGACTGCCTGTTAAGAACTGGGTATTATCTGACCCATCATACCATAAAATTAAACAGGCACAGCAACCTTCCAAAATAAAAGTGGCATATATTTGACACCAGATTGGAGCAATCCAGAAGGCACAAATAAGCTACCACAAGCAGGTGGCTCCGAATCCCATGGTACCTGCTCCTATGACTTCGTACTCTTTCTACACCCATTCTTATAGCCTCATGGGGCGGTCCAGATAACCAGTTAATAAAGGAGGCAAACAAGGAAGAATAAAGAGTCTGAATTATTGATGAAGCTGCATAGCTTGCTGGTCCCAGCTGAAGTTGGACCACTGCTGTCTTACTGCACCACACAGTGTGGCTCTGAAAAACAGTGGCAAAGGTAAATCCTCCTAAAGAAAAGGGGGAGTACACTTTATTATCTACTTCATGTGGAAATAAAGATAGACTAAGGTACAGATCTATACTTGGTAATGCACTGCCTGATGGGTTGGCCAGCTGGTCAGGGAATGGAAAAAACAATGCTAGACATTTGCAACATGGAGGTCTAGTAGATGGACCTTTCAGAATGGTCACAGAATGTGCATATATTCATATCCCATGTAAATACCCACCAGAGGGTGTCCCCAGTAAAGGAGGTGCTCCATTAATAGGTGGATATGATGACCCATTTTATGGTTATCAGTCAACCTCTTTTTCCAGTCATGCTGGTGCTTGCTAAATGGACCCATGTACAAAATGTGTGTTTAGACATTTATCACTGCATCAGATTTATGAGGTTAGTACTTGTATTAATCTGCCGAAGGGGTGCCGATGCAAAGTACCAGAAATCTGTTGGCTTTTATAAAGGGTATTTATCTGGGGTAAAAGCTTACAGTTACAAGGCCCTAAAGAGTCCAACTCAAGGTTGCTGTCTCACCAAAGTCAGTTGCCACGTGTTGAAGCAAGATAGTCGTTGATCTCTGCCTGGTCTCTCCTTTCCCTCTGGGCTTCCAGTCCCCACCACCACCACCACCACTCTCTGTCTCCTAGTTAGGGGTCATCTCTTAGGGCTTTTGGCTTTCTTCCCAAGGTCAGCTGCAAGCTGTCAGGCAAATGGTCCATCTCTCCCCTGGGCTCTAGCTGTTTGAGCCTTCTCCTTTCTGTCACATGGCTGGGTCAAATAAGACTTCTTGTGCCTTCTTGAGTGAGTGTCCGTTTATATCAGCCCACCAAGGGGACAGGGACTGAACCTGAGTCATGCCTTACTGATGTGGTTGAATCAAAGCACTGACCTTAACAGGTAATTAAATCAAGGGCCCCTCAACTGAATCCAATATAATCAAAGGGTATCACACCCAGAAGAACAGTTTACAAACATAATCTTTCTCTTTTGGGGATTCACAAAAATAATGTCAAACTGTCACAGTACTATTGTTATTATTCCTATCTTATAGATGAGGAGACCAAGGCACAAAGAAGTTAAGTAAATTGGCCAAAAATCATAAAATTAGTAACAGTACAGGCACGATTTGAACCTAGGTCATCTGACTTTAGTACTCTGGTATCCAATATGGTAGCCACTAGACATCTCTTGTTACATAAATTGAAGTTAAATTAAATTAAAACTTTAGTTCCTGTCACACTAGTCACATTTCAAGTGCTCAAAGCCACATAAGGCTAGTGGCTTCCACAGTAGACAGTACAGATACAGAATGTTTCAATCATTGAAAAAAGTTCTATTGGACAGTGTGGGCTTCTAAGCCAATATGTCCTTCAGCATCTCTCACTAATGACCATTTCATCCTCTAAATCAAGATGAAGTGTGACTGAGACTCTTCTCAAGCCACTAAATAGTTATTGCTAGTGACTGCCTTGAATTTTGCAGTTCCTTCAGATTTCTAAGAATGTATTATTGACACAAAGAAATCCTTATAACACTGGTGTTGGGTGTTGAGACTTGGCAGCAAATAACATGTGCTACAGTGTCAAGGGAGATGGGAGGACTAACATAACAGAAGGTTGGCAACTGTGTATATGTCTAGTACTGTGTCAGATAGTCATTGGGGGAAGCGGGAGTGGCTCAGTCGATAGAACCCCCATTTACCATATGGGAGGCCCCGGGTTCGCTTCCCGGCGCCTCCTTGTGAGGGCAGGCCGGCCCGCGCGGCGCGAGGGGCTGATGCAGCGGGACCTCACAGCAAGGGGAAGATAAGCAGACACGGGGAAGACACACAGCGAATGGACACAGCAAGCACAAGCAGCAAGGGGGGGATAAATAAATAAATAAATAAATCTTAAAAAAAAAAATAGTCATTGGGGGAGAGGGAAGGAAGATACCAGAGATGTATAGCATAAGACCATTGCCCTCAAGAAATGAAGAATACACAACTAATCTTATCCTTCCCAGAAGTATTTATTAAGTGCCTGCTTCTGTCTCAGGCAAGGTCGTAGGCAGTGGAAATTCAGTGGTAGATAAAACAGACATGGTTCCTGATTCTGTGGAGTCAATCTTCCCCAGCAAGGAAGAGACACATTGATCATGAAATGACAAATCTAATGTGTATTAGGAAATGTGAAGTATAGGATGCCATGGAATGAAATAAAGAACAAGGATATAAATGCATGCTCCAGGGTTAGTGATTAGAAATAGCCATGTGCTTAAAATTGGAAATACAAAAATGACTCTAGTGGCTTACCAGTAATAGAACATGTTCTTACTTTAGGCAAGTGGGAATCTTTGTAAGATTTTTAGAAGGGAAGTGACTTGGTTGGTCAGATGTGTTTCAGAGAGACAGTATGTCACAGACATTAGGAGTTCTGGAGTTAAGGTGACCTAGATTTAAATCCTACCTCTACCACTTTTTAGCTTTGGGGACTCAGTTTTATCATTTCTAAATAGATTTTAACAGTACTACCTACCTCATAGTTTTGTATAAAGAATATATGAGAGACTGCACTGTAATGCAAGTTGTTACATCACAACCAAAGCAAACTATGGACAGTAGTGTATAGTTTAGATTATAGTTTAATAATCTTCCGTTAAGGGTAAAAAAAGGAAATATATTAAGTGAAAGAAACTAGACAAAAGGTACTACATATTTTTATTCCATCTATAAAAATATAAATACAAATAAATTAGAGAGATGGAAATAGAATAGCAGGTATGTATGGCAGGGGAAGGATAGAGAGATCGAGAGGTGACTATTAGGGGTCAGTTTTTTTTGGTATGTTTTTTATTATTATTATTATTATTATTGGAATAATGAAAACACTCTAATATTGATTGATGAATGAACAACTCTGTGATTATACCAAATACCATTTATTGTACACTTTGGATGGATTGTATGCTTTTTGAATACATTTGAAAATAAAATAGATCAAAAAATGCAATGGTTACATTGTATTTTTTTAAAGAATTATTTATTTATTTATCCCCACCCCCACCCCCCCATTGTTTTTGAGCTCAGTCTGCTCTCTGTGTCCATTCACTGTGTGTTCTGTGTCTGCTTGTCTTCTCTTTAGGCAGCACCAAGAACTGATCCTGGGACCTTCTGGAGTGGGAGGGAGGCGCTCAATCTTTTGTGCCACCTCAGCTCCCTGGTCTGCTGTGTCTCTTATTGTCTCTTCTCTGTGTCTCTTTTTGTTGTGTCATCTTGCTGCGCCAGCTTTCCTGCACAGGCCAGCACTTCATGAGGGCCAGCACACTGCGCGGGCCGGTACTCCTGCGCCGGCCGTTTCACCATGCGGACCAGCTTGCCTTCACAAGGAGGCCCCGGGAATCAAACTCTGGACCTCCTATATAGTAGACGGGAGCCCAATTGCTTGAGCCACATCCGCTTCCTGGTTACATTGTATTTTTGCCGCTCCTGTTTTTATTTTAGAGTAGCTGTCTGGATGATAGGTTTGAGAGGGAGAAATCCTGAGGAAGAGAAACCAATTAGTAGGCTTTTGAAGTAGTATATGAATGCTTATAGAAGCATTAGCATTATTCATAATAGTCAAAAAGTGGGAACAACCCAAATGTCCATCAAGTGAAAAATGAATAAACAAAATGTGGTGTACCCATGCAATGGAATATTTTTCAACCATAACAAGGAATGAAGAACTGATACATGCTACAATATGGATGAACCTTGAAAACATTATGCTAAGCAGAAGAAACCAGACTCAAAGTGCCATATATTGTATGATTCCCTATACATGAAATAGGCAAGAGTAGGCAAATACATAGACAGAAAGTAGATTAGTGGTTGCTAGGGGCTGGGGAGGCGAGGTGGGGAGGTGTGTGAGTAATGAGGAGTGCCTGCTAACCGGTATAGGATTTCTTATTGGAGTGATAAAAATGTTCTGGAATGAGATAGTGGTGACAGTTTCAAAACTATAAATATTCTAAACACCACTGAATTGAACTATGTTTAAATGGTATATGAATTATATTTCAATTTTAAAATTTAATTGAAACAAAAATAGGGTAACAGAGATCAGAAGGTATCGATGTCAAGAGATCCTTTACTCCCCCAAACATTGCCTATATTCATTCTCTCTTGGTGGTAATCAAAAGGATTATGTGTGACTAATAAGCGGACAATTGCACTTAACAGTAAGGCTTATAGAAGCTGCTCCTGAATGTGCACAGTAGGGAGGGTGGGCTGCTTTGTCATATTAACCAGCTCTTACCCACCAGGGAAAGTCCACACTCAGAACTCAGCTTCTGATACAAGCAGGTCTCCAGAATTTATTCAGAGGATTGTACACAGCCCAAGGTCTTTCTGGAGGACCCACTTTGAGCATTATGCCCTCCACACACAGTCATCCATGACATATGTCAAGACAATCCCACAAAGAACCAAAAGGCTATCTTGCCCAAATATTACCCTAGAATGCCTCAGGGAAATTATCACCCAGGATTTTACAAAGAGATCTTATAATGCATCTGCCCCTTCAATGACCCTGATCTTGGGGGTAGTAGAATCACAACTACTAACAACAATAATAGTAGCATTTACTGAGTACTTGCTATATGCCAGGCAATGTTCCAAGAACTTTACATGTATTAATTCATTTAATTCCCTCAACAAACATATGAAATAGGTGTCATTATTTCCCAAAAAAACTGAGGCCCAGAGAGACTATATAACTTTCCCAAGGTTCACACAGCTAATAAGTGGTGCAGGTAAGATTTGAACCCACATAGGCTAGTCCCAGAAACCACTACGTCATACAGTCCCTTACTGAGATTAAATATATCATCTTCTTACTAACACCCCTTTTGCACCAGTAGGTTTCACTGTGTTTATCCAGAAAGTCTCCTATCTCTATTGATTACTCCACCATTTGCCCTTGGACCATGGTTCCCAGTTTGTTTCTTAATTCTTTCAAAGACCTTCATGTCTTCATCCTTTCATCCACCATCCACCAACCATTGACCAAAGACCAAAGAAAGATCTTCACCTGGATTCAGAAGAATATTCCTCCACTACTGCACATCTAGACCACACAATTATTTCTCTAACATTGCACCATGCTAGTTTTTCCTAGTGAACATATCATCCTATGGTAACTGTGGCTTATCCCCTATTCTTTTCTACACTGCTGACAGAATAATTCCATAGCCCTGATTGTAGCATGTTAACTGTAAGGGATACAGTCCCCACCTACTTATATTCCAAAGAACAGAGTGTTTGCTAACAGAGTAGGTGTCCAAAGAAGACCGCAACTTTCCTTTCTATGTCCTTGATAAAAACTTGAAAACCGCTTTCTAGGCTTGTTCAATGTCACAGATATTATTAACCTCTTTGCAGTTTTCCTTCAATTACTCCACTTGTGCCAATTAACTTTACCCTCCGTTCTTCTTGGCCTGGATTCTGCCCTTCATCCTACATCCTTCACCAGCCCTGCCAATCAAGATGGGGAGCCACAGTCCACAATGGAAGGAGTTTTAGATTCCTCCCAGCATTGTGGCCAGTGTTTATTTCTGAGCAGTGCCAAGGGTGTGACCCAGACAGGTCTTGGGAACCAGCCTACAGTTTTCCAGAAAGCACTGAGACCTCTCCCCTGGCACACCTCAGATGTGTGTTTGTTACGGGGGCAGGTAGTCCACCATACTCTCGGATCATGGATCCACTTGTCCATACTGGTGGATGTGGCAGATGATCCAAGGTTGCTCATAGCAATTGTCCTGGATGCCCTTCTCTTCATTCCATCCTGCTTGCTCCATTTCTCATGCATGTTCTCACTCCTGCCACACTGAACTTGATCTACATCCTTACCTATCAGCACTCCCTCAAGGATGCAAGTCAGATTCACCCTACTAGTTCATTCTGTTTGGACTGTTCCAAGGAGACAAGCTTTCCAGGTGGTTTTGTGTGGCCTAATCCCTGACTACAGACCCCTCCTCAGGTTACCTGTTCCTATGGGAAGGGAAGAATTTAAAAGGACCCAATTCCTGGCATTTCACTGCCATACTCCACTAGCTGGAGTGGGTCCTTCAGATAAGAAGGACTTCCTGAACAAAGTCTGAGCTTTTCCCTTGAACCTACCTCACTCTGCTAATAGGAGCCAGTCAGACAGCTTGGTCAGCTTCCCTTGCCTGGTCTTGTTGTCCTCCACATGGCCATTACCTCCCACCATCTTCCATAGGTGTTGATGAGGTCCCAGAATTTCTAGGAGTCTGAGCCTTTCAAGTCATGGCCAGGATTGGAACCCCATTTCCCTTCCTTTATTTATTAGCCCCAAAGGCTTTGATAACTGCAATTATCTGCCTAGATGTGGATCACGGCTTCCACATGAGCTTACTGGCCCCCTGCCCGTTCCTCTGAGGTCCCAGGCAAATGATGAAGCAGCAGTCTTTTGCCCCTGACCTCCCCTAGGTGTCTCTCTATGATCCTCCAGGCTGCACCCATCTATCCAGGCACCTACCATTTTATGTCCTGGTGGGCTTGATTTTCCCCTTCCCCTACACAAAACATGCCCATCCTTTGGACCATTTTCAGATCATGATAAGAATGACAGGAGATAGTCACGTAGTGCTTGTGATTAGCTTTACATCTATGAAGTCATTAAGCCCTGCCAATAACCCTCTGATGCAGATACTACATTTGTCATCTTTATTTACAGAGGAGAAAACAGTGAGGCACAGTTGTGGCGAAGATCCCACAGCAACGAGTGACAGCAGTGATTTGAAGCCAGGTTGGTCCAGCTTCAGAGTCCATGCTTTTAGCCACCACGCTATACTTCTCTTGGCACAGCGTGATATATAGGTTATCCTTTCTGGCTAATATATTCCTATTTTAAAAAAGCCTTTCAGGAGACCAGGTCTTGACTCAAAGATGTGACTAAAGGTGACTAAATAGATACATTTCCAACGAGGTTAAGGGCAGGCCTTCTTTGGGCTAGCTCCACATTGTAGCTAACAGGCTAATGGGTCTATCAGCCCGTTTTTACTGGAACTCTGTTAACTGACATTTACTCATTTGCCCTCAGAATGTGTACTGAGGTTCATAATGATGATGTTGAGTGCAGCAGTTTCCTGAACTGCCTTCTGAATCACCAAAGAAAGACTACAATGTGCAGAGCCTGATTCATTTATTCATTAAGTACTTATTGGGTGCCTACTACTGGGTGCCCAATATATTTTTTTAACAAACCGATTTTATTGATACATATTAATAAAGCATAAATCCATCCAAAGTGTATAATCAATGGTATTTGGTAGAATTACACAGTTGTGCATTCATCACTTCAATCATTATTGGCACATTTTTATTATTCCAATAATAATAATAATAAACAAAAAGACAAACAACAACAAAAAAACTCATTACCTCTCAATCTCTCTGTGCTTCCCCTGCCGTACATAGTTGCTATTCTGTTTAAGTCTTTCTAGTTTCTTTGTACTTATATTTTGTGAAAACAGGTTTATGTACGCAATATTACCCATATTCATATTTCACGGGAGGTTTCACTATGTTATACAGTCCCATGTTACATTTTTTACTTGTCCTTCTAGTAATATACATGTTCTAGACTTACCTTTTCAACCACTGTGATACCCATATAATAGCTCTGCTAGTTACAAGCACTATGATGTGCTTTCACCATTTCTATTCATTTTAAAAGATTTACAACCAACCTTTTTACCAATTCTGCAGAGATTAACCCTTAGCTTTCTATTCTCTACCCTCACTCTTTTTTCTGGTGACCTATATTCTAATTAGTAGCTCCATGAGTTTACACAATATATTTAGTTCATAATAGCACAATCATACAGTATTTGTCCTTTTGTGTCTGGCTTGCTTCACTCAACATGTCCTCCAGGTTCATCCATGTTGTCATATGTTTCACAACTTCATTTCTTCTTACATCTGCACAATATTCCATTGTATGTATACACCCCAGTTTGTTTATCCATTCATTGGTTGATGGACACCTGGGTTGTTTCTATCTTTTGGCAATCGTGAATAATGTCACTTTGAACATCGGTGTAAAGATGTCTGTTCATTATCACTGATCTCAGTTCTTCTGGGTATCTACCTAGAAATGGTATTGTTGGGTGAAAGAGAGGAAGGAAGATATTCTCAGCAGAGAGAACATACAAAGCTGTTTTAGTGTGCTAAGCTGCCAAAATGCAATATACCAGAAATGGTGTTGGCTTTTACAATGGGGATTTATTAGCTTACAAGCTTACAGTTCTGAAGCCTGAAATCAGGGCATCATCAAGCAATGCTTTCTCCTTGAAGACCGGCTACTTACGACCCTGGACTCCTGTTACGTGGCAAGGCACATGGCAATGCACATGGCAAGGCATGTGGCAGAGTCTGCTGGGTTCTTCCTTCTCTGAGTTTCATTGCTCAGCTTCTTGCTTCAGGTTTTCCCTCTGTCTTTGTCTGAATTTCATTCTCTTATAAAGGACTCCAGTAAGGATTAAGACCCATCCTGGACCTTAAACCCTAAATGAAGTAACCTCATCAAAAGGTCCCACCTACAATAGGTTTATATCCACAGAAATGAATTAGATCTAAGAACATGATTTTCTGGAGTCCATTCAGCTTCAAACTGTCACAAAAGCCCTCTAGTGGGAGGCAGCATGGCAAATGAAAGATCAAGGTAGCTGGAATGGAGGCAATAAGGAGGAAGACACTGAAAAGGTAGGTAGGAGCCAGACTGCTTGGAAGAGTTTTGTTTTATTCTAAGAGGGGTGGAAAACACAGAAGGGTTTGATCAGATTTATGTTTTGAAACCATCACTCTGGCTGAAGTGTGGAGAACAACTGTTAAGTGTAATTTTTTTGTATTCTGATGCCAATCCCTTCTGAACGTGAAAGATGACAGAGTCCAACTGGCTGCTTTCAGTTATGTCTCCCATTTTCCGTTGATGATCCCAAAGACTGCATTCAGCCGTGCTGTCTAGACTGGGTGCTCTGGGACATGGTCACTGACTTTTTGATTTTAGGTGAGTGACCTGCACAGTGCATTCACTTACTAGGAGGCAGATTAAAAAAGATTCACAATCAACAAGCCTAGTACTTTTTACATAAATACCCTGTACTATGTATTGTTGTATATAAATACTATCCTATTTAACTCCCCCCACAGTCCTGAGAGGGAGATATTGCTAATCCTGTCTTATCAGTTCAGAAAGGTTGAATAACATGCCCAGGTCATTCAGCTACTAAATACCCAGGAAAAGAACTCATGTCTTCCTAATTCCAAGAAGCCTCCAAAATCTCTTCTTTAATTAAGTCCAAAGTCAGGGGCAAGTTGAGGCTCTTCTTACAGGCTGAGGAGAATGCTGTTGTAAAAAAATTTTCACTGCAGCCACCTACTTTGACTTCTAAGAACAGTCACCAAAGAGAAGAGGCACGCCTCTCACTTTCTAGTTATATGCTTGCTCATTGGGGTGTACCAGTGGCTCTATCCCATTCTCGAAAGGCCTGCTAAGCAACCAAGCAAAAAACTGACCTAAACAGAATCTGTTTAGGCAGGTGACTAACAACTAACTTCTTTTCTCCTCCAATTTTATTCAAATAGCTGTCACAAGTAGCAGGTTCATCAAAGTAGTTACAGTCAGTACCTTGAAGGCTTTGATGTCAATGAAGTTCAAGGCAAATTACCTCTAAAATGTGTTCTAATACCCTATGTGTAGGAGATATTTATTCGTAGACACACTCTTGGAGCACAAATGAACTTTGCCTGGGGGAACATCAGTATTCTAAAAAACAAAACAAAGCATAGTGACATTGGTTTTTCTCAAATGTTCTACCATTTTCTCTTTTTGAAATGAATAAGGGAATAAATCAGACAGGTCCTCAGAACACAAACCATTGTCGTAGGTGTAGGGGAGCAGGGTTTGCACAAGTGAGAACTGAGGCATTGTTTCTGCTCTGTCATAAGAAGGTGGAATAAAGCCCTAAATTTCATGGATGAGTTCTGACTCACCCTTCGCACTTCTTTTTAATGCTCATATCCAACACTGAGCAGAGCTAGGAAAGAGAGGGCCTGGGGGGTGGACATGGAGAAGGTGAGGAAGAGGTGATTTGAGCACTTACGTGTTGATGGAAGCAGGGAAGACATAGTAAGGGAGAAAATAGTCGGAAGAGGGACTGCAAGAGGAAAGAGAATGGTTGAAAATGAATTGGGGAAGTAAGAAAAAACAATGAGAAACCCGGGGCAAGGAAGAAATGCTTGCATGGAGGAGGGTGTTCTGACCTCATCACACAAGGTCTGGCACCCAAGGATCTTTCAGACCTCTCTCTCTCTCAGCTCTAGGCTGATTGGCCTCCTTGTTGCTCTTGAACATTCCTGCTGTAGGACCCTTCCACTTGCTGTCCTTCCCTTAGGTATACACAGGGCTTGTTCCCTCACTTCCTTCAGGTCAGTACCCAAGTGGTTGCCCTAACTATACCCAACATAAAATAGCACCTCCCTTCACTCTCTATCCCCTTTACCCACTTTATTCTTCTTTAAAGTTCCAGTCACCATCCGGTATAGTTTCTATTTATTAGGTTTTTGTTTGCTCTTCACCCCCACCCTCCACGAAAATGTAACTTCCGTGAGAAAAAGGGACTTTGTTTTGCTCACTGCTTGCTGTATCTCCAGTACCTAGAATAGCATCTCATCATCTGGTCAGGGCCTCAATATAAGTTGAATCTGGGGGTGGGGGAGGGGTATGGAAGGGGTGTGTTTGGGAGTGTGTTTTCAGTCCAGCAGAATAGCACAGACTTTCCATTCTTTTTAAGAATGTGAAACTTTTCTCGTCTTTTCCCTTTCTCTCCTTCCCCAGTTTAGGGGCTGGGGACAAGCAGCAGGAATGCGGGAAATGAGGAAGAACCTTAATTAGTCCAGAGCAAATTCTGATGAAAACTGAAAGGGCGAGAAGCACTGAAAGGTACAGAACAAATGTACACGCAAACGCGAAAGAAAAAGAAAAGGCTAATACGTCACTTTCTCTGGTCACTTTCCCTGGTTCTCTCACGACCGGGCCTGACGCTCCTCGCACGCACCTCCATAGTGGGGGTTGCGGCAACCGGTCACTAACACTTTAGGAAAGGCAAGGCCTGCGGTGCTCTTCCCATCCCATCCCCAAAGCGTCCCCCACGCTCTCCGCCGCGGAGGCCCCAACACGCGCTCGCAAAGGCGGCGGGGACTACAGCTCCCAGGATGCAGAGCGCGCAGGGCGCCTGCGCAGTGCGGCCGGAGCCGGCGGTCTGTTCTCCGCCTGAGGAGGAGCGGGGCCGAGGAGGGAGGCAGCGGGTGAGAGTTCAGAGTTCAGCAGCAGCAGCCCGAGCCCATGATTCCCATATGCCCTGTAGTTTCTTTCACCTATGGTGAGTATAATGTGCCCCGCCGTGGCCTCTACCCGGCCCCTTCCCCCGTCCGGGACAGCGGGAGGTGCGGGGGTTGGGGTGGCTCCGAGGAGGAGGCGGCGGCCGCCACCCGGGCGTGCGAGTGAGTGAGTGCGAGGCGGGAGGGGGGAGGCGGCGCGGCCGCGGCCCCGGCGAGGGCGGCTTCTCACTGCGCCTCTCTCTCTCTCTCTCTCTCTCCCCTTTCCCTTCCTCGGCGTCTTTGCCCCTCCGTGTCTCACCTCCCGCCATGGGACCCGAATCTCCGTGCCCGCTGCAGTGCCCAGCCGGCTGGGGGAAGATGCCAAAATGGCGACCGGCAACTACTTTGGATTCACCCACAGCGGGGCGGCGGCGGCGGCGGCTGCGGCCCAGTATAGGTAACGGCTCCCGGCTCTCTCCCTTCTTTCCCCCTGCCCGCCCCTCCGCCCGATCTCGCCGGGCACGACGCCCCAGCGCCATCCCCACCCGGCGGCCCAGAGCCCCGGCCCGCGGCAGGCCCCGCGGCCTCTCCCGCCCCGCCCGCGGCGGGGAGCGGCCCCCGTGGGGGCGGGGAGGGAGAGACAGCCGAGGTTTAGGGACCTGGAGGGCCGCGGGGGCCTTCGGCGGCCCCGCAGCTAAAATGGCCTCCCGCGGCTTTGGAGCCGAGCTGCCATCGCCGCCCGGTAGGCAGAGAGGAGAGACCGGAGGGCGAGGCCCCTTCTTTTCCTCCAGTCCCCGCCTCCACCCGTGCAAGCCCCCACCTCTTACCTTCCTCCCTCTTGAGTTAGAGAGGGTGGGCATAGAGACCTCGGGAGGAGGGCCGAGTTGCACAGCCCACCGGCCCCTTTTGCGTCGCCTGTCGTTCACCAGCCTTAGCCCGGTGCTCCAGCCCCCTGAGCCCAGATAACATGTCGTTTTCTCGGGTGCCTTCTCCACTGTCCTGCGGCTTCTGGCCCTTCAGTCCTGCAAACAAACTGCGGGTGTCACTGCATTCATTGAGTTCCTCCAAGTTGAGATGTAAACATATCAACCACCTGTGAATTGTGTAGTTGTTAGACTGGGAAAGATGTGCGAAGTTTCTAGTGCTGATAGTTGAATGCCCAGCCTTGTTTTAGCTATTGAGTTTAGACTCCTGGTGGATCAATAATTCCCCTTGGTGGTCTTTTCCCTCCGGGGAAAAGAAAGTCCTAGTGAGATTGTACTGAGTCATTGATTGCAATGCACCATATGTGCAATCTCTACCTTAAGGAAGCTCTCATTTCTGAAGTGTCTTTGGTTCATTATACATCTTATATAGGCAAAAGCAAAAAAAAAAAAGGACATAGATTTTAGTTGTTCCTGTTATTACTTTTGAATCAGCATCAGTCTCTTTAGATTCAGGCCATAAGCATACTGGACGCCCTAAGTATGTAGCTTTATTGTAGATGGTTCTTAGATTGTATATCTATATGTATTTGGCATATTAGCTATTGGTTAAACCCAGATAGTTTTGTTAATTCGTTTACTTCAGAAGGCAGGTTGTGCCACGGAAAGCACATCGTTGAAAGCCAAAAGAATTGGGTTCCAGTCTCTTTTGCTATTGATTTTATGATGATGGGGCTATCACTTAACTTTTTGGGCTTTCATTTTTCCTCATTTGGAAAATGAGATATTGGGCTAAATCTCTTTTAGCACTGAAGCTTTCATTTCTGAGAAACAAAGTTGCTGTATTTCATGGAATGCTAAGATGACAGTGATCTGAAGAGGTACCATTGTTTTATGTACCACTAAAAGAATAAGAATTGCTGCCAATTAAAATACAACACAATGCTTAAGACCCCACTATTTAAAAATGTGTAAAAATGGGCGTTTTATTGATGAAATTGGTATTTTACTAAAGGTCTAATGCCTTAAACCCATGTGGCATTGTACAGGTCTCTTATCTGGAAGTTTATATTCCAGAAAAAGCACTGAGATAACAAATTATTACAGCAAATCTTGGGGCTTTTCAAACATTGAAAAATCCTTTGCTTTCAAGTTGTGATAATTAGTAACAACAAAAGTTTTATTTACTTTGATAAAAAACCTTTTAGGGCTAATAATTTTCATGGAGAGAGAAAAAAGTCTAGCCAATTTCTTTATCTGGGAAACGAGATAACTGGTCAGTTTTTTTTGCCATAAATCTGCTGCTACCAAGTACTGTGTGTTCTACAAAAGGCTCTATTTAACCATTCCAATTTTTGCATGTTTTTACACAAATGTTTTTCTGCTTTCTATGTGCTTAGTGATCGATTTGTATTTTTAACTATTTTCTGAAATATTCGCATGTTTGTTCTTTGTGGCAGTTTTGAAATTTTTTGCTAAATGGTATTTCTGTGGATAGAAATAAGGAGAGGAAATGCCAATTAAAAGATGATTTTTTAAAATTAATATTTGTATGTATTTTATCCCCATATAGGAAATTATTACAGATCTTCTATGGCATTGCATTTCTAAGCTTCAGTTAACTGTAACAACAATCCAAATCATTAGGTTGCTTGAGATGTGTGTATCTAATGAGAAAAGGCTAGATTTTTTGACCTGCTTATGCATGTATCACCAAAACTAATTGTTAAGAAGCTCTGTCCTGTGTGTTTAAGTATAGTAAGTGAAAATTATTTGCATTTAATAGCAGGAAGTCAGGCTCAATAATGCTTATGCTTTGGTTCAAGGAAGATGAACAAATAGCATTAATAATAAAAGCATATGCAAAAAATGCAGTTATGCTGCTAATTTTTCTTCCTGGCTGGAAGTAGTTATAATGTAACTTATAGGTAGAAAACCAAGACTTCCTTTGCAATTTTTTTTTAAAGGATCTCAAACTCAGGGAAATCTTAGGCATTTAAAGGTGGATGATGTGCATGCTTTGCTTCACCTATCATTGACTACAGATACTGTAAATGAAAATAAACATCCTAAGATCTAAATTTAATTCAGATTCTTAGTTTTCTTGGTTATAGCTGTGTAAGGTATTTGATTAAATTTATTTTAGATTTGGACTTAAATTTGTTAATTTTTAGGATTCATGATATAGTAAAGTTCAAGAGTCTATCTAACAAAGTGCTGCTACTAGTAACTTTTATTGGAATAAAGCTTTTCACGACATCATGCGTTTTAAACACTTTTGTGGTAAGCATTTACTCTAAATCACTGCTAAAAATTGCATCAGCTGCTGAGTGTTTTCTTCTTCCTTTGTGTATTTTTTAAGATAAATAAGCCTTTTATGCCATTTGCCACTCTAACAAATGTAATCTTTTAATTTTCTGGCCTTTCATGTGCTTCTATTCCCCTCAGAAATGAAGAAATCAAAATTTTGGCAATTTAAAAAATTCATTTGTATGTGTTTATATGTATATGTTTCTGATAGAATGTTAATTTGGGGGGGGTTGTGTGGCATGAAGCAGATTTCAGGTGTGGTGAAAATATAGGAATGACTTCATGGCAGAAAGGGAACTTGGTTGGGTAGTCAACCTACATCATTACGGTGCTTTTTTTTTTAGAAGATATATTTTTAGATAGGTAAATCTAATTAAAATCTGAAAAATCTTGGAAAAAGAACTGTTACAATGGGATATAAGCCCCCTCTCACTTGGAGGTGGAGTGGACATCACCATCCCAGACTCCTCAGGATTGGGGGGAGAGCTATGGACTAGAGTGGACTTACTGGTATTCTGTTGTAGACATATTGTGATTCAAGCAATGGAAGAAATTACAACATTGATGTGGAGCCAGTGGCCACGGGACGCTTTGAGGGCAGGGAGAGGGAAAAGCAGTTGTAATACAGAGGCTTTTTTGGGACTTGGGAATTATCCTGAGTGACATTACAACGACAGATATAGGCCATTTTACATCAGCATATAATATGCAGAACTGTGTGGGAGAGAGTGTGGTCTACAATGTGAACTATGGTCTGTGCTTAGTGGCAAAGCCCCAGGATGTGTATATCCATTGCAGGTGATGTGCCACACTAATGAAAGATGTCTATGTGGGAGGTTATGGGAGGTTTGGGAGGTGGGGAACATGGGAATCCCTGTAAATTTTGTTTAACACTTATGTAATCTAAGCATCTTTTAAAATAAAAAAAATTTTCAAAAATAAGACCAAACTGTTTTAACAGCTATAAGGACTTTAGGTTAGCAAAAATAGTTCTCAGTAGAAAAATTAAACTTTATTTTTTTATGTTTAAATTATGGCTCAATTAAAGACCTATGTCTGCATTTACATATCCTTAAATATTATTATAAATACTAATAACTTATCCATAAATCAAGTATAAGAAATTTAACTTTCTAATTAATAGCTTCCTAGGATCATAATCTTACCCCCTCCCCCCACTTCATTGACAGTGATACAGAAATTGCCTTAGGAGTTCTTCAGTATTTGAGTATTTGTGGCATATACAGAAAATATAGCAATCCCATTATATTCCACAATGAATATAACAGTTTAGTGGGGAGTTTAAACAGCCAGTTTCTCTTTATTCATTCTTTAGAAAAACCTTGGACACATGAATTCTTTGTCATCTCTTCATGTAGTCAAGATACTTGTTCATTACCTGGATATCAAAAAATTTAGCTTGTACTTAATTAAACTAGAGTCATTTGTCCTATATGCGACTCTTGACGTGTCATTGCTGTATGAATGTTATTCTACCTTCAATAAAGCTGGCTATTTAAAATAATCATTTGGCAAATTTTTTTACCATTTCTTATCTAATATATTGAATTCAAAGATTTTAAAGATTACAAGTGCAAAATAATCACTTTACCCCCATATTCTTAGAGCCTTAACAAATTTTGTTAAATGTTTAAGTGGATTTTGACCATAGTCTGGATATAAATTTTAAGTTAATCTCCTGATAGTGAAAGCAAGGCATCTCATGTAATGATTCTTGAATTCTCTTTAAGGTAGACTATCCAAATTGTCTCAGTGATATGAATAGATAACAGTTAATTAGCCAATGAATTGTTGTTGTGTTTTTTACCCCTTTCTCATTCATTTTTACTTTTTATTTGAATGTAGTGTTAAGAATATTGTGTTTTGAATGAAAAAATAAAAGTAACACTAGTAAGGTAGAAAAGGCCTAGTCACTAAGGGTGAAGGGGAAAAACCAGGTGAACAGGTTTTTGAAACCATGGTGATGGAAATTTACTGGCTGTACAAAAAAATTTTACCACAACTGCTAATTATAACAGCTCTTGCATTATTGAATCAGAGACCTTAGGGTGTATATTGCATGAATGAGTTTGAAATAATGAAATTTTTCTTTCCAAGAGGATTTTTACTGTTACATTGATACTTCCTCTATATGTTAGCCATAAAAGTATATGTATATGTAGCCTTAAGAGTAGGGTGAGCCAAAATATGCTGGTATGGAATGCTTAAAAGTATGTGCCTGACTTTGCTTTCATAAACTGCCTTTCAGTGTACTATAATATAGTACAGTATATATATATATACTATAATGAAAAGAACATGAATTTGGAGCTAGATAGGCTTGACTTTTGAATCCGAGCTCCATCCCTTAAGTCACTTGACCAAGTCACGTAACCTCTGTGAGACTGTCTGGTGAAGATTAAATATAAAACTTCCTAGCCTAGTGCCTGATTTTCAGTAGGCATTCTATCAATACTAATTTAGTGTAAAGTAGATATGTGAATAATAATACTATAAGGATTTTAAAAGAATCCCTTGGTTGATGTTTGTCATATACAGAGCCTCACAATCACCAAGTAAAATGATGTGTTTGGTTTTAAAAGTAGGTGTTTGAATATCAATGAGGTAGGCCTTATTTTCTATTTGTTTGATAAGGGAAAGAAGGAAAATGTTTGTTGTTTGAGGCAACATTACAATCTATAAACAAAATATGAGAGCTAATAAGACTTCAACAAATTTTCTGGATCTAAGATAAGGCAAAAATAAGTAACATCCCTATTTCAGCAATATTGAATTAGATTATTAAATTTCAAATAATCTTGTTTTATAAAGCCATAAAACCTACTAAGTAACTAGGAATAAAACTAACAAGATATGCAAAAACTTTATGGAGAAAATATAATAGGATATAAAAGTCATAAAAGAAGAAAAAGGCTGTGTTCATGGAGTGAGAAAATAAATACCATAAAGTTATCGATTTTCCTAAGTAATCTGTATATTAATGTCATTCCAATAAAAAAATTTCAACAGGATTTTCAGGATAACTTGATAAAGGAATTCTAATGTTTATAGTGAAGAGAGTGTTTGTTCAAACAAAAGTCATGCCTATCTTGTGAAAAATGATAAGGAAGGGCTTATATTAACATCAAATTTTTATTAATAGAAAAATGTGCTGGTGCAGGGATAGACAAAACAGATCACTGGATTAAAATAGAGATCCCAGAGATAGACCTATGCTTATATGGGAAGTTGGATTTGAGTGTTCAGTTCAAATAAATAAAGGTTTTTGTAAAAAAAAAAAAAAAAAAAAGATTAGCCAAAATTGTTACTTAGAGAACCAGGCCATCAGGTTAAAAAGAAGACAGTCTTTGGACTTATAAATGTAGTACTTGACAAAGTATGTTAGAATTACTTAAGTACATCTTTAATATACTGATTAAAGGTGAGAAGTGCTTCTACTGTGCTTGTCCATAAATTATTATTGGTACCACTCTATTGATACAGGATTAGGGTCATTGTTCTTAATGGCATTTCGTAGTGGTTCATGATAGTTGTGTACACTGCAGCTCTTAATGCATACTTATAGAAGCCAGATGAAATAAATATGTATGTCTTGTAATCTGTATTTTAAACTACAATTTAGGCATTAATTCACTTGTTTAATATTTAATGATCATCTACAATAGCATAGTCCCTACTCTGAAGGAGAGAACACCTCAGGGGGATAAGAGTAAACTATATGTGTACATATCTACAAATAACTATGCAATGATAATGGTCAGAACTGAGTTTTAATGAAAACTAAAACAGAGAATTGCGGGATTCTGTCTGTGGAGCTCAAGATAGATTTTTTTGGGCTCTTCCTGTAAGTCCCTGAGGTGATCTCTGAAAATCATTTGCTATTCCCTTGACCCAGAAAACCCCACAAAATCATGCAAATCAAGAAGTTCAAATCTTCGTGCTCACCTTAAGAACACCCGAGAAACTGCCCAGGCCATCAAGGGTATATGTATTTGAAAAGTCACCAAGTATCTGAAAGATGTCACTTTACAGAAGCAGTGTGTGCCATTCTGTCATTACCATGGTGGCCTTGGTAGGTGTGCCCAGGCCAAACAGTGGGGCTGGACACAGGGTCGGTGGCCCAAAAAGAGTGCTGAATTTTTGTTGTACATGCTTAAAAATGTAGAAAGTAATGTTGAACTTAAGGGTTTAGATGTAGATTCTCTGGTCATTGAGCACATCCAGGTGAACAAAGCCCCCAAATGCACCGTCAGTCGTACTTACAGAGCTAATGGTCGGATTAACCATACATGAGTTCCCCCTGCCACATTGAGATGATCCTTACTGAAAAAGAACAAATTGTTCCTAAACCAGAAGAGGTGGTTGCACAGAAGAAAAAGATATCCCAGAAGAAACTGAAGAAACAAAAACTTATGGCCCGGAAATAACTTCAGCATACAATGAATGCAAATAAAGTTTAAAAAAAAAAAAAAAAGATAGATTTTATGGTTTTTCATTCTGAAAATGGAAGATAATTTTAGACAGTAAATGTGCCCAGCCAAGATAATTGTGAATTGCATGATATGATTGCGACTGTATGGGCTTTTACCTGAGCTGATTCCTGGTTGCATCTACTACATACCATGTGACCTTGGGCAAACAGTCTTATGGTATTGTCAGTTTCTTCATCTATAAATTGGAGATATAGATCCCTACCTCATAGGATTGAGGTTTTTAAAAATTCTCTGTTCAAGTATAATATATGTATATAAGGAAAACTCACACATAATAAGGGTGTAACTTGATGAAATGTTGCAAACTGAGCACACCTGTGTAACTTGCACCCACATCAAAAAACCAAAACATTATCATCATTGTGTTGTTTTGAGGATTCAATGAGATAATATTTGTAAAGTGCTCAGAACAGTACTTAGCATGTAATATATCATTAATATTAGCTGTTAAATTGAATAGGTGTTTGGAAATGTAACTAAGTAAAGAGATAAGTATTGGTAGTATAAATCTGTAGATCATCCATATGGTGATGATTTACCATTACATAATAGCTGTGCGTATGGATGAAACCAGAGAAAGTACAATACCTAGCATACATCAAGCACTTAGTAAACATACATATATATTTTTTTTTTTGGAAAAGTGGGTTAACATTTTTTGAATGAATGAAAGAAAAATAGGGGAAAAAAATAAAGCCATGGTTATAAATTTGAGAACATCTGTTTGAGGTAGGGTCAGAGGAAGAAAGAAACTGGGTGGGGGAGAGTCAGAATATAGTGTCATAAAAACCAAAAGAAGATAGAGAGGTAGTCAGCAGTTTTAGGGCTTTAGAGAGACTGGATTAAGGATTTGATGTAGTTATCAAATTATTGGTATAATTTTAACAGGTAGCCGTTATAGAAAAACTATAATTAGATAGTTTGGAAGTACAAAAATACTAGCATAAAATTTTGCTGAAAAAAGTGTTGGTAGTTCTTACTAGTGTTCTCATAAATACTTGAGAGTCCTAGGTCACATGGGATTGGGAAGCACTGTGGTTGAAGATGGATCAAATGAAAATAAAATTTTGAATTCATTTTTTATTTTGGGGAAAAGATACATAAAAATACTTTAGTATGGTAGTCAGCATTAAATGAGCAAAGAATGTCCTTGAAAATAGATTTGAAGAAATATGAACACTCTTGATAGGAAAAACTATAATGAAAGCCCTTTAAGCAGCAATCATATAGAGGATAGCAAAGAATTAAAGAATGCTGTAATTTATGAGATTGGCTTTATAGCTTCTCTTGCTACCCCAGTGCTGCTCATCCCCAATCTTTTTTTTTTAGTATAAGCAGAATGGGCTTTCTAAAATGTTAATTTAATCATAACATTCTCCTGCTTAAAATCCTTCACTGACTATCCATTGTTTTAAGAATATCCAATTATCCTATCTTTATCTTCAGAGGATTTTATGATATTATATAGGATATAATTCCTTATCTGCATTTACAGAATCCAAAAACTTATGAAAATACTCATAGTAAATTTGTTTAAAAAAACACAAAAAAAACAAAACCAACTTAACAGTAAAAGCTGACCTGAAGTGACAGGAGGCTATTTTAGTTCTTTTTTCAAACTCTCTTAATGTGAATATTCATACCTTTTCCTGAAGAAAAGTTAATATGTTTGGGAAATAATGAAGAATTTGTTTTTCTTGAGTATAGAAAGTTACAGACCACTTTGGTTCAATTAACTTAGGGTATTTGAGCAGTTCTATTTACAATTTACAATTAGTTACAAGGATTGTTATTTCAGGACTTCTTTTTTTTTTTTTTTTGAGGCACCAGGGCCGGGGATTGATCCCCGGACCTCGTATGTGGGAAGCTAGTGCTTAACTACTGAGCCACATCAGCTCCCCTGAGTTGGTTTTTTCATTTCTTAGCTTTTTTGTTTGTTTGTTTGTTTGTTTGTTTTTAGGAGGCATCGGGACCTCCCATGTGGGAAGCAGGCACGCAACTGCTTAAGCCACATCTGCTCCCCAGGACTTATTCTTAGAGGTTTTACAATAAAGGGGAATAAAACTGGTCGTGTCTTGCAATTACCATATGGATCCATTGGATCCTTTTATAAGTATAAGATAAATTATGGGATATTAATGATCTTATTTTTTCTATATCTTGAAATATGTTGCTATTTCCTCATCAATTATTCCCAACTATGCTAAAAAATGAAAGATTACTATAACAGGAGAAATGAATCACCTGGAAGGGTGATGGGATAATGAAATAACTGGAAATAATGCAGTAGTGGCATTTTACTTACTACATTGTCCAAAGCAACACATCTTCTTTTAAATATATATAAAAGAATGCTAGACTAACTTTGTAGTCTAATGTTAGTTTACCTTGAACACTGTAGAGAATTCAGAATTGTTCATCCTCCACCCAAACTGCTAAAGAGAAGAGTGATACAGGAAGACAATTATAATGACAACCAGAAGATTTATTTAAAAAGATGATGTTGGTGAAATTGATAGTATATCTTAGACTGAGTTTTCAGATGACAGTGTCCTAGATGAATGAATTAAAAAATTAATGAATAAATTAAAGAATTAATGAGTAAACTATATTTCTAAGGATAAAGAGGAAGCATGGTATTCTTATCCAGTTAGTCATTCTGTAGGAAGGACTTTCTCATGCAGTACTCTGACGGGAACCAGAACATCCTATTTTGCTGAAAGTACAACAATGTTGAGCGTTAAGTTGGATTAATGGAAATGTCAGGTTGTATTTTGTGTGTCAAGAAAAGAAAAGAAAAAAAAGTTTTATCAATCAGTTGCTTTGCTATAACTAAAATGAAAACATGCACACATGCAGTATGTTTTTCAGGGGAGAAAAAGTAAATCCAAGAATTTGAGTGACAATGTCTATTTTTCTTGATTGAGATTTTTTCCCCTTCATTCTCTTTACAAGGTCAGAATTAAATAGATAAAATAGTGTTTCTCTAGGAAAACAGAATGAAGATGATATATATATACATATATATATATATATATATATATGTATATATGTATATATGTAAATTATTATGAGACTTTTAAAATAGGAATTGGCTTAACACAACGTGTGGATGGGCAAGTCCAAATTCTATAGAGCAGCCCTCAAGCTAGGAACTCCAATGAATGAATTCCCCATATGGATTCATTGGAAAAGCTGGCTGGCTGAAATAGAGATGGAAATTCTCCCTTCTGACTGCTGAAATCATCTCTTCTACCTTTAAGGCCTTCAGCTGAATGGATGAGACTTAACTCATTGTTGAAGGCAATCTCCTTAGTTGATAGTAGATTTAATTCAGTATTAGATGCAATCAACTTACCAATTATTTAAATCCATGAAATATCCTCACAGTAGCAATCAGGCCAGTGCTTGCTTGACCAAACAACTGGACTCCATAATCTGGCCAAGTTGACATATGAACTTAACCATTACAGTCCACCCTTTGTTAACTTGGCACCCAGACACACCTCCTTAAACCATACTTAATCTTTAAATAAAAATAATAGTAGGGAAGCGTGTGTGGCTCAGTGGATAGAGCCCCCGTTTACCATATGGGAGGCCCGGGTTCGCGTCCCGAGGCCTCCTTGTGAGGGCACGCCGGCCTGAGCGGTGTGGTGGGCTGATGCAGCAACCTCATGGCAGGAAGTGGGTGTGGCGCAATGGATAGAGCACCCGTTTACCATATGAGAGGCCCTGGGTTCGCTTCCTGGCGCCTCCTTGTGAGGGCAGGCCGGCTCGCGCGGCGCCGTGGGCTGATGCGGCAAGACCTCACAGCAAGGGGGAGATAAGCAGACACAGAGAAGACACGCAACGAATGGACACAGCAGCACAAGCAGCAAGGGGGGGATAAATAAAATAAAATAAATAAATCTTTAAAAATAAATAAATAAAAAAAATAATAATAATAATAGTAATATTTTTGCCTGAAAACTCAACTGTCCTGCATACAACCAGAAACGCACTAACTTTTGCCAGAAGAGAATGCAAGTCACTCTTAAACTTGATATCCAGTAACTTAAATACTGTAATGTAACTATTTTGTCCCATTTTTTAGAGTTTTTGGGTTCTCTAGTATATATTCCTCAAATCAGAAACCTCCACAATTTACTAAGACGTAATAGTACTATGCTGGATTTAAGGAAGATAAGAGAATATAATTGATAACTGAATTTTATGTAGGTTTACTTAGCTGAATATTAAATCTTCATTCATTTTTCCTATTTTGAAAAATTGTCAAGTATCATAATTAAGTTGGAATGGTGTAGTACTCTATTCAGATTTAACACCGTGTTTTAAACTATTTAAGAACATGACTGTTGGAGATAGTAGATGAGATGGTTGAGTCTGGACACTGGGCCACACTGCCCATGTTTAAACTTTGGCTCTGCCACTACTGGTATCTTGAGTTTGCTTAAAGGGGGAATAACTAGAGAGCAGAAAAATGGTGAATACCATTACAGGCTTGATAAATTCATGCAGTGTCATAAAATGGTGCTTCTCAAACTTTGGTTTCAGGACCCTCCCAACACTCATTGAGGACCCCAAAGAGATTTTATGTTTATTTACATAAACGTATAATATATAGTATAATATATACTATAGTATAGCTATAAATGTGTAATATATAAAAATAGCTGTACTCTTTACTGTATTAGAAATTAAAATTGTAGTTTTAAAAGTATTAATTCATTTTATGAGAATTATAAAGCCATTACATGTTAACCAAAAATATTTATATTTAAAAAATAAATTTTCCAAAGCAAAAAAAAAAAAATTTAGAAGAATGGCATTGTTTTATTTTTGCAAATCTTAGTATCTCACTTAAGAGAGGTAGATTCTCACATCTGCTTCTTCATTCACTCTGTTGTGATATGTTGTTTGTATTGAAATATACACTGACAATTTGGCCTCACACAAATATATAATTCAAAAGGGGAGGACCCTGTGGGTCCTCTGAAAGGCCTTGGGGGACCCCTGGGGTCCTTGGACCACATTGTGAGAACCATTGTTGTACAGAGACTTAAGAACGATTTTAGTAAAATGTGTTTTTTTGTTGTCAGATGCCACTTATGGACCAACCATTTATTTCTATACTTAAGATAATTTTAATAGTGACTATAAATATAATGTAAGGTCAGGGCGTATTAATGGATTTTGGAATTACTAAAAATAGGGCCAGAGTTGGGGATAGGCTAGGACTGAAGTCAGAAGTGTAGAATTTAGAATTGGAAAAAGTAGAAAAAAGTATTGAAATTCGGGGTGATTTTGCTATTCATTCAGATTACCAGTTTGAGAATTTTATTCCAATAGCTTTATGCATTTTTTTCCAGTCAGAGTAATGCCTGATAGAATAAAAAATCAAATAGAATGGCTTATAATGAAAAGGACATTCCCATTTCTTCCTTTTCCCTCCTGCTCAATTTCACATCCCAGATGCCCCCATCTTTAATACATTCTGATTTTATTTCTTCTGGTGTTAACTTCCATATCACTAAATAATATGCTTCTTTTGCTATTTATTAATTTATCTATTTAATACATTTATATTTTGATTCCCATCTCTTGCTTCTAATTTTTCTTCTTCCCAAATTAGGTGGTATTCTTATTTCTGTTACTTCAAACAGTACATTTCATTTCTGGTTCCAAAAATTGTTACTGTATATTTTTCTATATAGGAAGATAATTTAATACCTTTAATCCTAACACTACAAAAACAAGGCAGAAACCTTGATTTGAACTATTTTGACTTAAGACTGATTTTATTTAAACCAATTTGAATTGGATTTGATGTGAGGGGAAATAAAGAAGAAGAATTTACTTATTTAGACTTAGCCACTGGATGTTTATCTGAATTGGTATGTCCCCACCTGGTCATCTACATCCTATAAAACGTAGTTTTCCTAACGATATTTGAAATTGGAAGAGAATTTCCCAGATGGATCTAGGATAATAACCAGAGAATGTTTATTCTGAACAACATAAAGTTGTCCTAGGCCTTGGCCCACTGGTAATTGGAGATGGATCATCATTCTTCCTGGTGCATTTGGTACACAGTTCCATTCTAGATGATAGCTAGAGACCTGACTGTACAGAGCAGTGTTAGGCAAGGTAGCCCTTGGAATGTATACATGGTAATTACTAACCATGCTGAGATCTTTTTTATATGGTTCCTGGGAAGAGTGACTATATAATTTATTGTTCAAAATTAGACACTTAGGAGAGTGAAATTGCTTTTAATAATTACACTGGGTCAATAAGCATTAATCAGAGCATATGGTCATTCCTTCCTGGCTCTCATGGACTTTGAAGGTAGGGATCAGAAATAGTGTAAGTAGGGAAGCGGGTGTGGCTCAGTGGCTAGAGCACCCGTTTACCATATGAGAGGCCCTGGGTTCGCTTCCCAGGGCCTCCTTGTGAGGGCAGGCCAGCTCGCACGGCGCCGTGGGCTGATGCGGCAAGACCTCACAGCAAGGGGGAGATAAGCAGACACAGAGAAGACACGCAGCGAATGGACACAGCAACACAAGCAGCAAGGGGGGGATAAATAAATAAAATAAATAAATCTAAAAAAAGAAAGAAAAAAGAAATAGTGTAAGTTAAAGTGCCTGCCTAGTTGACTTGACATTCTCATTCTATTCCCATCCTGCTTTTTATCTCATAGGTCAAGTTTTGGTGACCAAGAAATGTGGACAGATAATGGATAAGGAGTAGTGGCATGAATATAAACAGTGTAGGAATCTAAAAGACTGCGTTTTTACATAACCAAAATCCTTCCTATCAATTTTAGTCAGGATGTTTGAAATCTTATCCTAATAATAAATGTTAAAGTTTCACAGAATTGGTGTATTTATACTTTAAATATAACTCTTTTTCCTCAGTTCTAGGAATTTTGAAGATGTATAACCTGTTATTGGCATTTTTTCTTTAGGATGTGGAATTACCCACAGAAATGTCAATCTCAAATCAGTTTCCCACTATTAAAATTTAAACTTCCGTTTCCCATCCTGTAATTTGCATATTTGTAGAAAATGTTTGCTAATTTTAATATTAAAATATGAAAAATCTCCTCCAAATAGAAATCGTCAGAGTTTCTTTGGACTCTGTTCTAAGTATTAAGGTGTTTTGTTTTGTTTTTAATACTGGGCTGAAATCTGCCTCCCTGTAACTTCCATCCATTGGTGTTTGTTCTGTTCTCTGGAGCAGCATGGAGTAAGTCTCTTCTATTAGAAGGCAGCTATCATATTTCCCCCAGTCACTATTTCTAGATTGACTATCAGCCAGTCTTCCAATTCTAATATGAAATAACACTCAGATTATAAGTTTCATATTGATTTCCTTTGGACACATCCTAGTTTATCTGTTTTTCCATAATACAGTTAAAATATGGCCCCAAATTTTAATTCTGTACCATATTTCTGTGGTATTGTGCAAAATACCCATGAATCAGATACTCTGGTTTATTAGTGCAGCTTCAGCTTATGCCATATTTTTGTGTTTTTCTTCTGTTATATCAGAAACTTGTGGGTCAGCTCTTGGGCCTCTCCTTTTTATAGACGACATTTCTGCTTTGTTAATAATTGCATTAGCAAGTGGAATTGTAAGTATATTACTTAGATAACCTAGAAAAAGGAATATACTTTCAGATGCTAACATCTTTAGGTCATTGGTTAAAAGTTAAAGTACACATATTTCTCTTAGAATTTTAGCTGGAAATTATTTGATGTACGGTTTTGGAAAATGTTTTTGCCTCTTTGGGATTTAAATGGTTATGATTGCAAAGCATCTGACTTAGGTCTCCTTTTACAACGTGCTATTTTTAAGAGAAAAATAAATATAATTATTTATTATAATTGTTTTCCAGCTTACTGTCTATAAGCTGGAAAATTTATCTAAAATAATATATCATTTTAAGTTTTGTTCCCTAGAACAGGATTTCTTAACCTTGGCAATATTGACATTCTTTGTTGTGGGGGACTCTCCTGTGCATTGTGGGATGTGTATTAGCATCCCTGGCCTGTGCCCATTAGATTCCACCCCCAGTTGTGGCAATCAAAAATATCTCCAAAAATATATCTAAATTCTCTGGGAGGCAAAATCTCTCCCGAGTTGAGAGCCACTGCCCTAGAGAAAGAGATATTTCTTAAGTTAACTTGGTAATAGTTTTTACCTTAAATTTTCTCTGTAATTAGAGTTAGAATACAGGTTGTTGTTTTTTTTTTCCTTTGTCATGATTTCTTTCTATAGATAAAGCTCTAAAACATAGTAAAGGACTTTACATACAATGAATAACTTTTAAAAATTACTGGTTTGAACAACCAAGTTTTTGTTTTCCTCCTAATAGTGCTTCTTATTCAAAATTGTTATCCCTGCTTTGTGATATGATCTATGATCTGAAACATAATATATATGAATATATGTTATATTTAGATTAAGGAATGTAAGTTATTGAATAGTAATATAGTATTAAGAGGTTTATTAAGTTCAAATACTTGGTCTTTAGTTCATGATTAAATTACTTGAAAATGTGCTTTTATTATAAAGTTGATTAAATCCCTAGATTTTAAAATTAAGTTTTATTGTGTTTATTTTTCTGTCTCATACTGTAGCCAGCAACCAGCTTCGGGTGTAGCCTATTCTCATCCAACTACAGTTGCTAGCTACACTGTCCATCAGGCTCCAGTAGCTGCTCACACAGTTACTGCTGCCTATGCACCAGCAGCCGCCACAGTTGCAGTTGCCAGACCTGCACCAGTAGCTGTTGCAGCTGCTGCAACAGCTGCTGCTTATGGAGGCTACCCCACTGCACACACAGCAACTGATTATGGTTATACCCAGAGGCAACAAGAAGCACCACCACCACCACCTCCAGCTACTACACAAAACTACCAGGTAAGAAAACTACTAGTGTCAATACCATGAACATAGAGGTTTCAGTGGCTTCAGTATTTGTCATAATTGCCCCAGCCAGTGCTTCTCAAAGTCTGTTCTTACAAAATATCAACTTCTGTTGATAGTGGCAAGTGAATATGTTTTCCTAGATAGTTTGGGCACATAGTCCAAGCATTAACTTTCCCTGCAGTGTGCTTTATATCAATACAACCGTGTGCAGTAGTCCATTCTACTACATTATATAGTTGTGTTTGAGTTAATTTTTTCAAAAATTTTACATTAATTACTGGTTAAATATTTTAATTTTTATCCTAAAATTTTCAGAAAAGTTAAGATTTAGGGAAGATGCCCCTTTTTTGTAGTGTGTCATTACATATCTACTTTGAACATTGCCATGTCTCCTACCTAGAGAACCATGCACCTAAGCTATATAGGACAAATTACATATTGTCTGCTTGGGAATTATCAAGGGTGGAAATTCTGTTGCCTGTATATTCCAGGGTATACTTTCTTAGTATGTAACAGAAATTGATCATGCTCTTATTCATCCATTTGCATCTTGTGTAGTCTTAGGCGGACATAAAGATCTAATTGTCTGGGAAGCGGATGTGGCTTAAGTGATTGAGCTCCTGCCTACCACATGGGAGGTCCGAGGTTCGGTTACCAGTGCCTCCTGGAGAAGACAAGCAAGACAGCAGGCTGGCAGGATGGGCAGGCATGGCAAGCTGACACAACAAGGAGACAAAAAGAGAAAAGACAATAAGAATACAACCAAGCAGGGAGCTGAGGTGGCTTAAACAATTGAGTGCCTCTCTCCCACATGGCAGATCCCAGGTTCTGTTCCCGTTGCCTCCTAAAGAGAATATGAGCAGACACAGAGAGCACACGGCTAGCACAGATGAGGTGGGGGGCGGGGGGTGAAAAATAAAATAAGTCTTTTAAAAGTAAAAGGTCTAATTGTCTTTACAGTATTATCGTTGAAAGCACTACTAGGTTACTACTTGGTTGTTTAATTAAATTTGGTTCCAGTTCCTTTGACCTGTTCTTTTTTTTTCTTTTTAAGATTTATTTTATTTATTTATTTCTTCCCCCACCCCCTCATTGTTTGCACTCGCTGTCTGTTCTTGTGTGTACTCTCTGTCTGTTCATCCTCTTATTTATTTATTTATTTTTACCCCGAAGACACTGGGAACCAAACCCATGATCTCCCACGTGGGAGGGAGGCATCTAATTGCTTGGTCCACCTCTGCTCCCTGCTTGTTGTATCTCTCATTATGTTTCCTTGTTGGGTCATCTCATGGCATCATCTTGTTGCATTAGCTCGCCACACCAGCCTGTCGTGTCAGCTTTCTGTCTTGCTCATCTTCTTTAGGAGGCAGTGGGAACCAAACTGGGACCTCATATGTGGTAGGTGGGTGCCCAGCTGCTTCAGCCACATCCACTTCCCTAACCTGTTTTGTTTTGTTCATTTTTAGGACCTATTTTTTAAACTTTTATTCCTTCTGATCTTCCCCTAGTTTGTGTATATTCTTTCTAAAGCATAGTAATTTACTTTTTAAAGTAAGAAATTGACATTTGAATCAACAATATTCATATTTTCTATTAATATTTGAGAAGTTACTGAACGTTGGAATTCCTTTTGATGTGTTTGATTGTGTTTCATTTTGCTAAAGAAAGAATATATTGAATTCCCTTGTCTTTAATAAGGTCTAGAAGCCGATCATGTTCTGGGCCCTGCCTTACTGCTTGTATAATTCCACACCTCTTCACTTTATGTAACACCGAAATTCACCCAGCTCACCTTGATTTTTCACTTACCTAGGGACTTTTTATATAGTGTTCTTTTTCTCTGGCACTACCTTTCCTCTTTTCCCCTTCTACTTGGAAAGTCCTTATCATTATGTTAATGATAGTACTGAAAAAGAATAAAAAGGAAGCTGAAATAATCACAAATCTAATTATAGTTTGATTTTAAATCGGTATTATTTAAAAATATTTCCGTGACTTTGCTTTGTGTTGAATTTTACTCATGTCTAGGTACATATTTAGTTTTTTTCCCTCTCTCTCGTTAGACTTTTATATTATAAAGATGTTTGTTTTCCATCACTTCACTCAAAGCAATATATTCTTTCATTCCTTTTCTTTAGGACTCGTACTCATATGTAAGATCCACAGCTCCCGCTGTAGCTTATGATAGCAAGCAGTACTACCAACAACCAACGGCAACTGCTGCTGCTGTAGCTGCTGCTGCCCAGCCTCAGCCTTCTGTTGCTGAAACCTACTATCAGACAGGTGGGTTTTGTCAACATATATGGTTTCATCCTAAACTATTGAAATAGTTTAATTTCATTAAACTTTACCTGAAAATTTTTAATGAAAATTTTAATTTAATTTTTAATAGGTGAACGGAAGTGTTCACCTAGTTATATCACCTTGAAAGGCAGGTTTAGCCATGTCTTCTCTTCCTCTGCTGGAGGGTCTATTAGTTACAAAGAGAGACAAGGCAAAAGAGGCAATTCATAATCATGTCCTTCTCTTCTGGAAGTGTATTCCATATTTTGTCTTCAACTTACAGTTCCCTTCCTGCTGAAATAAGCTGTACAGAAGAAGCTGCAAAAAGAACTGCATGCCACATTATTATCTTTGCCAGAAATGCTCAGAACATATTGCTGACTAGCTTTGAAACCCCTGGAGACTCTTTAGGGGACCATACTTTTAAATCATCTTTCTCTGATCTGTAATTACAGTTCTCTTAGCAGCCACCAATAACATTACAGTATATATAATGGTTCAAATGCAGAACGTATTTTGTTTGTAAAAAACCTACCAAGTTGTAGATAAAAAGATGGATTTTTCCCAAAGATTTAATTGAGAACTTGTAAAGCAAAGTTCTGTGTTTTGAAAGTGGGGCAACTCCTTTATTTTAATCATTGTTGAAGGACAGTGAGGGTGTGGGTAGAACCTTGGGTTAGGAGAGAATAGAATTGGCATCCAGAACTGACTTTAGCACTAACACGTGCAAGTAAGTTTTAGAAATTCTCTCCCATCTCTGTTTCCTGTTTATAAATGAGGTAAGTGAGCCAAATATTTCTAGGGTCTCTAGAAGTTCTAAGATGTTATGAATTCCTTCAAAGTGATTTAAAAATATTTTGAATTATAATGACCCTGACTTTTCTTAAGATATCTTCTCTATTGATTTGCTGGATAGAGTAATCTGTAGTGAATTTCTTGGTTAATTACCAAGCTTAGAGTATGCTTAAGAGCCCTGAATTATTTTAAGTGTG
>JAQZBX010020787.1:0-32740 GCA_029593785.1 Cabassous unicinctus | reverse complement strand
GCGTTTGCCAGGGTTCAGGCTTCTGGGGTTCCTCTCTTCCCGGGGCTGCGTTTCTCTCCAGGCTTATCTCCTGTTTCCTCCACAAGGCCGGCTGTAGACGATCAGGCGAACAGCTTGCTTCTCTTCTCCTGGGGCCTTCTTTCCAACATCAAAACTGCTTCTCAAAAGACTGCTTCTCAAAAGACTGCTTTTACTCTGTTCTTTGCCTTGCCTTTTATATTCAATTCCCCACCCACCAGGGGGTGGGGCTCAACGCCCTGACTGACATGGCTCAGTCAATGCCCTAATCATAATTCAATCATGCCCAGATTAACAGATCAGATTACAGGCATGATCCAATTATATTTTTGGAATTCATAATTACATCAAATTCCCCAACGGTTACAATGGCTAAATGAATTTCTTCCATGATATAGCCGGAGCCACTTCTTGCTGGAGTCTCCTCATTCCTTCAAGATGTCTCTGGACAGATAGACAGATAGATGGATAACTAGATAGATAGATAGATAGATAGAGTGCATAAAAATATACAGCTCAATGATTTACTGCAAACCGTTTTTGTACAAAACAAAAAAAAGTTCTGTTACCACTACCCAGGTCAAAAGCTAGAACTTGCCAGCATCAGAAAGCCTGCTTCACTCCACCTCCAAATTGCTATCTGTTCCTTTGCACAAGGTAGTTATTAATCCGACATTAAGAAAAATCACTCTTTTTTTCTTCTCTTTATATTTTACCATTCAAGCATGTATGTCTAAACACTATAGTTTAGTTTTGACTGCTATTTTTGAACTTTATATAAGTGGAATCATGCATTATGCATTTAAATAATCCTTTAAATTCTAAAAAAGTTTAAATTTACAGAAAAGTTGCCGAGGTGGCTTATATAGAGAATTCCCGTACAGCCCCCCTCCTGTTTCTCATCCTGTTTCAATCTCACATTACTATCATACATTAGCCACAACTTTTGGACCAATATATTATGACTAATCAAAGCCCATACTGTATTTGTGGGTTTTTTTAGTAATGCCCAATGCTTTTTGCTTTCTGTAACAGGATCCCACCCAGGATTCCACCTTGCTTTAGGGCATCGTAACTCCTTAAGCTTCTTCACCTGTGAGTGTTCTCAGGCTTCTCTTGTCTCTGAGAACCTTGACAGAGTAGACTAGTACCAGTCGGGCATTTTATAGAATCCCTCGGTTTGGGTTTGTTGGGTATTTTTCTCATTACTAGCCTGGAGAGAGGAAGAACACAGATGTGAAATGCCGCTCTTGGCACAACATACCAAGATGACTTATGCCTGAGGCAGTGTCGGTCAGGTCTCTCCACTGCTAACGTTCTCTTCTATTGCCCACTCTCCACACGTGAACTCTTTGGAAGGAAGTCACTAAGCACATCCCACACGGCAGGAGAAGGCGGTTATGCTCCACCTCCTTGAGGGCAGAGTATTTACATAAATTGAAGTCTTTCTGCATGGGAAATTTGTCACTTTTCCTCCATTTATTTATTTGTTTAAGTGTTTGTTTACATCTTTACGGACCCATGGATATTTATTCAACACTGTCAGTTACAGTCCAATGCTGTTATTTATTGTTGCTCAGAATTTTCCAGCTTTGGCTGTTGGGAGCTCTTTCAGTTGGCTGTCTATGACTTACATCATTGATTTGTGCTTTGAACGCTTCCTTACTTTCTAACGCTCTAGTATTCTCCAGGCTATCTTATACATTCCCTGCCACAGCCCTAGAATCAGTCATTTTTCCAAGAAGCCTGGGACCTTTCATGGGCAGTACGCATTTTTTATGTCTGCCTTTTTCTGTTCAGCATTATATTTGTAAGACCCATCAATGTTATTATGTTTAGCCGTAGTTTGTGTATTTTTTTTGCTCTGTGGTAGGACTCTGCAAACTACTGCCTGTGGTCCAATTCTGGGCCCATTCACGTTTTATCAAAAAAAGATTTTGTGAAATATGACCACAAACATTTATTTATATATTGTCTATGGCAGCTTTCATACTACAGCAAAAGTGTAGATAAGTTATAAACCTTATGTCTTATGTCTCACAAAGCCTGAAATATTTATGATCTGACCCTTTTCGAAAGATGCTTGCTGGCACCTCCTCTATAGTATTCTATTACATAAATTCATGATAAATCATTTATTTTTTCACTGTTACCTGAAAATTGGTTGTTTCTAGCTTGGGTCTCTTATGAATTGTGCTGTTGGGAATATCACTGTACATATTATTTAGTACACACAAATTTGCATTTTGTTTAGGTATCTACCTAATGATGGGAATTTCTGGGTCACAAAGGAGGTCTATTTTCAGCTTCAGTTGATACTTCAAAGTAATTCTTCCAAAGTATTTTTATCAATATAAACCACTTTTCCAAGTTAGTCTTGAGACTGTTGTCCAATATCCTTGCTATTACTTGGATTTTCAGCAATTTTTAAATTTTACCAATAAGTATATAGTGGTAGTTTTTGTAGTTTCAATTTGCATCCTTGATGTGTGCTAGCAATGAATTCTAGCAACTTTTCATGTGTTTATTGATTTTTTGGATATCCTCTTTTATTAAAAGTTTAATCAAATTAAATGTTTATTCAAATAAGTTGTCCATTAAAAATATATATTCAGGAGACAATCCCTGTTGTTTCTAAATGTTGCAAGTATATTTTATATCTGTTTTTCTTTTTCCTTCTCCTTTGGTGAGGAGAAACTCTTAATTTCATTTCAGTAAATTTTACGCATCTTTCATATTTCTTACTTTACTATTACATATCTTTTTATGTTTCCTACTTATGAAATCTTTTTCTACGTCGAGGTCATGAATATATCCTCCACATTAATTTCTTAGACTTTATTTTCAGTCCCTTCATAGTTGGACCTATAATTCACATCTGGAAAAAAAATGTTTGTACATGGTTTGAAATAGAGGTCAACATTCACTACTTTTCATAAGGAAAATTAAACAACCCAGCACCATTAATTGAAAAACCCATCACCTCACCTTCTTCTGTGCTGCCAATTTGAATGAAATCTCAAGTCCATATACATTTTGGGTCGTTTTCTGGCTTTCCATTTTATTATGTCACATTATCATACTTGTAAACAAGTACACACTGTCTTATGTAATGTAGATTTAAAACAAATCTTGATATCCAGAGGAGTAAGTCTGCCAACCTCAGTGACATACTTAATCCATGTCTTAACTATACTTGGTCTATTACATTTTTTAATCATCTTGACCAAACAACAAAATCAATAATAAAAAGTAAATTGGTATTTGTTATTGAGCGCACAGAAAATGTACATAAGATTCAGGAAATTTGATATCTTTACTTCTCTCAATCCAAAACATGGTATAACTCCCCATTAAGAAGGACTTCTTTAATTTCTGTTACACAGAATTAGCCAAACTGCGCAGTTTGAGGGTATATTCTGGAGGCCTTCCAATTCTGCCCAAGACTTCTGATACCAACTGTAAGGAGTTACATTCCAACTACAAAGCCAGAGAGGAGTCCACACCAGAGCACTTCTTGTACCGATTGCGATTTTGGGGTGTCCTAAGCCACCCTCAGGTTTAAAAATTTGCTAGAAGAATGCAAATAATTCACTGAAAGCTATCAGACTCATGCTTACAAATTATTACAGGGAAAGGATATAGATTAAAATCAGCCAAAGGAAGAGCCACCCATTAGTCAACCCTAGACAGTGTGTTTAGCACCTCTGTGAACTGTCATTAAAATGACATTAGCTGTCCAAAGATGAGCTGGAAAATTCTCTCTGAATGCTGAAATCACTTCCCCTTTTAAGGCATTCAACAGATTGAACAAAATGTCACTCATTGCTGACAGCAATCTCCCTGGTTGATTCACCCAACTATGCAGTAAACTCACTGATGACTAAAGGCCATAAATGTCCTTGTGTTACAATTAGCCCAGTGCATTAGAATGTGAAGATGCTTAACTTTGCTTGTTTTCAGTTTAGGAACTTTAGGGACAAATATCCATAGAATATATGAAAGAATTTGCATAATCTTATTATGTAAATATTGTTTTATGATTTATTAATTTCTGATTTTTTAATAAATGTCAAATCCTTTCCCTGTTCCCATTGATTGTTAGAGCATATTCTAGATGGATGAGTGTATATCTTTAATGTATATTCTTTAATTTTCCTTGCCTTCATCACTCATCTCATTCATTGTGTCTTCCATCTTTCTTATCCCATTAATACCACCAATACTCAACCATTTTGTTAAGCCAAAATTCTATTATTCTTCATTTAAGCATCTTACTTTCTCACATCTCATATCCAATATATTATCAGACTCAGTTGGCACAACCTCCAAAATATAACTTCTATCTCTACATCTTTTTATGTCTTCTTGCCCAACATGTGTTCAAGCCCATATAATTTCTGTTCTGGCTTACTTCAAAAAACCCCAAATTTTTCTCCTAGATTTAACCTTTGCCAACTGTCAATGGATTATTCACCCAGTAGCAGAATGAATATTATAATATCTGAATGATATTAATACATGTTTGGCTTAAAACCATTTAATTGATTCTCTTTTCATTTACATAACACTCAAAATTATCTTGTAAAATCATGTGTTGTTTCACTCTCACCTACCTTTCTAATTTCATCTCACACCAACCATCCCCTCACTAACTCTGCTCTAGTGTGCTGTAGCCTTCTGTCTGTTCTTAAAAGAATCCTAGCTTTTTTGTCCTTCTTGCCTTTCCCACTACCTGGAACGTTGTCTCTATGACTCTCTGTAGCAGTTTGATATTATTTATGAATTCCAAAAAAGATAATTAATTATGTTTGTAAACTGATCTGTTATTCTGGGAGTGATACACTTTGATTATATTAGATTCAGCTGAGATGTTGTGATGGTTAGGCTAATGTGTCTACTTGGCTGGGTAATTGTGCCCAGTTGTTTGGTCAAGCAAGCACTGGGCTAATTGTAACACAAGGACATTTATGGACTTTAGTCATCAGTGAGTTTACTGCATAGTTGGGTGAATCAACCAGGGAGATTGCTGTCAGCAATGAGTGACATTTTGTTCAATCAGTTGACTGCCTTAAAAGGGGAAGTGATTTCAGCATTCAGAGAGAATTTTCCAGCTCATCTTTGGACAGCCAATGTTTCCTAGGAGCTCATAAAGGACCTTCATCAGACTTTCATCGGTGCCCCTGGTTTGCAACCTGCCTGAGGAATCTGGACTTGTGCATCCTCACGGGCACATGAAAGACTCTTATAAAATCTCATACTATTTACAGATATCTCCTGTTGATTCTGTTTCCCTGGAGAACCCCACCATTTGCCTGGAAGTATAGCACACTCTTTTATTTACTCGTTACCAATTTATATCATGTACATTCCTTTTAAGACAAAACCACATGAGTTTAATTTTATGCCTTTTCTAACAATTTGTGTTACCAGTTTCCTAGTATGCAAATTCAGGAAAGTAAATCCTACCTCTCATATACAGTGAGATGACAAGAACAGGTAATTTCTGGATAAATGCTTAGCCAGTGTTTGACATTTAATAAGAATTCAGTAAATATAATTTCCCTTATCATTATATACAGAAAACTAATACACATACTTATGACAGGAAAAGTATACTTCTTTTCCTCAAGAAATTAAAAGGAAAATAACACCTTGGTAAACATCTTTATTCTTATCTTGATTTAAATGGGAATACTTTTAATTTTCATCATTAAGTATATTAATGATGCTGTTTAGGTGGCCAAACATTAAATGGATATTTCACAAGAAGTTCATAATAACTAATATAAAGTTATGAAGATTTATTTGTATCACATAGCTGTTAAATGTGATTTTTAAAATGTAATGTCTTTATTTTTTCAGAGAAGAAAAAACATGGATAGTAGATTTTGTAATCCTTTTTTGTCCTGTTCTGAATCTTCCATATATATATATGCTTTGGCTCATGTACATAAGCATTAGCCGGTATTTAAAGTATGCTACATATGTTTATAGTGGGTACAATTAGCTGTTCTAGCAATGGTAGATACTGGATTCCCACACTTCTGATCTTTGAAGCACTGCAGTTGACGCCAATATTCCATTCAAATACTTCAGGGTATGGGGAGTATGGTGATTGAAGTTATATTCTAGAGGTAAACGTGTACTAAGACCAAAAAATAAAAGTTAATTTAAACTTAATGATTTTCCCCTGAGGAAAGGTGTCATAAATTTTAGCATGTCTTTTGCAAATTTGAATGGGGATTGAATCCTAATTTTTACCCAATGGGACCTTCTAATAAAATCAGCCAAGTCCTGAATTTAATTATATGGTAATTATTAAGGTAAGCCAACTGATTGTTAAATGGAATTATTCTTAAATTGACATATAAAGGAAAATGACAAAACATTTTATCTAAAAGCGTTGGACAGCTTTGCAAACAACATATAATAATCCACTTGATTATTTTATCCACCTGAGTATCATATACAAATATTTCCCTGTATTACCATTATCCAAGTGTCTTAATTGATGTTTGCCATGTCTTTCTTCCAAATAACATAATGTGGTATGTTACATATGTGTAATGTAATAAAGAGAAAATTTATGCTGGTGGATTTCCAATTAAAATGGATTAAATTGTCTTGATAACATTACTGATGATTTTCAAGTGTGTATTTCAGAATAATTTATATCACTTCTTCCTACATGTACATACTCATGTCTTGGAGGCATGCATGCATAATTATGATTCTTATGACGACATTATATATTCTGAATATTACATTTTGACACTAACTTTTGCATCCGGTTTTTAAAACTAAATATATCCATTAGCTAACACATACGGAGCACATTTCATGTGCCACGCCTTGTTATAAAACCTTTATTAGTAACTTATTTAATAATTATAACAGCCCTGTGATGTAATAATTATTGTTATCCCCATTTTACAGATGAGGATGGTGAATGGCAGAATCAGGATTTAATCTCAGGCAGCCTGGCTTCAGATTCCCTGGTCTTAACAAATACACAAATACACTGTGCTGCTACACAATATATGTGCATTTCTGTAGGTTATAATGTGCATGTGAACTTATTAATGTATGTTTATGGATGCCTGTGATTCTCTGTGCATATATCTATGTGTGAGATGGTGCAAATATGTGTGTCTTTGTATGCAGTTTTTTCAAATGACATTATCTGTGTATTATACTTCTAAAATCTTTGTCTGGATTTCACTAAAATATAAATTGATCTATATTTTTCATTTGACTAAACTAGAATCAATTTACAATAGCTTTATTCTTTGTTATCTTTAATATGCCCAAATAACGCATCCTTAACTGTATTTAAAACATTTCTCTTTCATCTGAATTTTGCTCCAGGATTAACACTAAATAAATATTTTGTAATAAAAGATTATTTGCATAATGATATGTTTTTAATGTGGGGAGAAAAAAGAGGGTATTTAAATGAGCAAATTTGTCCCCTGTGCACTTTATTTATCAAGATTTTTTTACTGAATTTAAAATTGTGCTTTTCTGGATTTATAATTATATTCTAAATTTCTTGAGGAATCTGTACAGTAGCTAGTAAAATTTAACTTATATGTATTATTTTCACAAAATAAGCAATACCTTATATAAGTATGAATAAAATTTTTAACCAATAACAACAAAATTTAAAATTTACTTTTCATTTGAAAAAAACAAAATGAACTAAATGTTTCAACCCAAATTATGGGAATGTAACACTGAACTAAATTTTCAGCAATGGATTTTAGTTCAGCAAAGGAAGTGAAAGAGGGTAACAAAGGTCTGTAAATGCTACATGAATGGACTCAGGAGAGAAAGTAATAACAAAGGCAGAAAAAAGGAATGACTATCATTCTGTTCATAACAAGGCAGAAATCTTTGTCATATGGTTTAATTAATCATCCTTTTTTAAATGCTGAATTAAATAATAGAAAGTGCATGCAATTCTTCCCTTCCCCTTCCCCTTCCCCTTCCACTTCCCCTTTCCTTCCCTCTTTGTTTTCCAGTTAAGAATTGTAGATTTCTTTCTCTCATTCCGTTGCCACATCTGTGCAAGTAGCAGGACCAGCAGGACCCAGTACAGCATGAGCAGAAGTGAATAAATACGTCTCTTTAGTTCTTGATAGAATTTTTAATACATGGATGTGGGAATCCTATGCCTACTAAGAACAGACGGAGTGGTGTAAAATGTACATGACAATCATAAAATTACAATGTGTTAGTCCTTAAATTGCGCCAAATTAAAACATTATTAGGGTAAGGAGAAATTTGAGGCTTGGGTTCCGGGAGGAAAGCAGATCACAGCAGAAGGGAGAGTTAGGGACTTGCTGAGTAAGTGAGCCCCCGCTTCCTGCAGTTGTAAATGAGCTGAATGTGAAAGTCAGAGAGCCCTCACCTCAAGTCAGAGAGCCTCAGGTTTGAGTTTCAGGCCCACCACATACTGCATGCATGATTTGAGCAATGTATGCCTCTAAGCTTCAGATTTCTCATCTCCACAGTGAGTATAACGGCATGTATCTTACAGAAGTATTGTAACATGCAGTTAAGTAAATTGCTAAGATCCAATTACAGTTCCTGTGCATGGTGACAACCAAATAAACTCCAACTTTATTTGTTTTTTCCATTAATTCCTTAAGATATGAGCAGATTGAGGACCAAGATGAGAAAATACTACCTTACATTTTCAGGTAGAGTTTGTAGGAACAGGAACTTGAAGATACCTTTCTCTAGACTCAGAGTTTAAGCTTCTTCACCTTAGTACAAATCACACATTTCCAAAACATAACACAAAGGTAGAAAGCATTACAAATTTATACCCTAGGGGAAAAAAGGAAATTGTTATTAATACATGTTATGGGTTGTCTTGTCTCCCCCCAACATCTATATTCAAGTCCACCCCCACCCCCACCAGTCCCACGAAGCTGACAGTATTTGGAACTAGGGTCATTGAGGCTGTAATTAGTTAAGATGAGTCCAAACTGGATAAGGGTGGGACTCGACCAAGACGTCTGGTGTCTTTACGCACAGAGCCAGAGGCCAGCGGAGAGAAAACCATGCAAAGACAGCGGCAGAGGTCGGGGGCTGCAACTCCAGACCAAGAAATGCCAAGCGTGGCGGCAAACCAGAAGCAGGCAGAGGCCAGGAAGGACCCACCTCCAGGGTTCAGAGGGAGCGTGGCTCTGCCAAAACCTTCATAACCTTCATGTTGGACTTCTGGCCTCTAGAAGTGTGAGACAATAAAAACCTTCTGTTGTCGCTACCGCATTTGTGGTGCTTTCCAGGGCAGCCCTAGGGAATGAAGGCGACATAGTTAGGGCGCGCTCTTAGTGCCGATCTGGCTGCACTGCTTCCTTCAAAAGCAAAGAGGAAGAGTGGGAAGTAAAAAGGGGAAAGACAGATTTGCCAAGGAGCCAAAGTCTCTTTAGAATGGCATACAGGATATCAGAATGACTTCTTGACTTTTAGCTAATATGAAAAAACAAAGCCATACAAACCACATTTAATCCTGGGAAACATTTACAAACTTGGAAAAAGCAAATATCACGAAAGTTTTACATAATATATGTAATAAAACTGTAAGTATGGTACACTTACAAGAAAAATAAAAAATGATCAATGCAAATCATATAAAGGGCTGGAAAATTCTTATAACATATCAGCTCAAAAGAAGAGTTAGGAGTCAATTTTTAGGACTTTGCCACAGAAGTTATAAGTGACATTAAATATACTAAACATAACAAAGCATGGGTTGTATTTACATTTTTATATGTTTTATCATTGAATGATGATTTATTATATGTGGTAGGTATTTATAACCTCTTTATTGTTACATTTAATCTTAATAATATATTGTTTTATTATTTTCAGATCATAAGAGAAAAGTAATTATTTAGCTTAAGGTAAAAACTATGGTTCAGAATTAGATTTAATATCCATCCAGCATAGTAGCTCCATCTATTTAAAAGTATTTAAAGCCTAAATACAATTAGACTCTCAAAAGTAATATGCTATAGCTAGCAAAAGAAAATCAATCAAAAATATTTGTGGTACCTCTCAAATGGTTTAGTGCAAATTATAGACCCTACTATCAAAAGATACACAAGTGATTTCATAAAGAAAATATATTGTTAAATAAGAAGCATGGTGACTTCCAAAATGATTGTGCTTATATGTTTGTTATTTTGCATCTATGTCAAAGAAGCTAAATATAACATAACATATATTTTTTATATATTTTAAAAAATATTTTATATATAGTTTTAATATTTCTAGTGCATATACAAAACTCTGAAGATCAGGCAAATATATTTAAATAGTAGTATAATAGTTCTATTCTCTAGTATATATTTGTTAAGTGAAGTCAAATTTGTATTAGAAATCATATCACTTTTCACTAATCATGATTGTTTTATGAATGGAGTATTGCTACCCATAGTACAAAAATTAGTATGTAATAATTTTCTCATGAAAGCTAAATTTGAGATAATTAAAATTAAATTTGAGATCATGTTACTAAAACTGACTTTATGTATATAAACATATACATGTTTGTGTTATGTCTGTAGATAGATGGATAGATAGATAGATGATAGATAGATCATAGATTAGATAGATAGATAGATAGGATTTGTGTGGTGCAGGGCAGGAGTAGGTAAAAGGGGTATATTTTAAATGCAGCTTAATATTAGAGGTGAAGCATGCAAGTAATCCAACTTATCAGTAAGTGGATAAAAAAGGCTAAAGTCCGGAGTGTTGAAGTAAATCCTCCAAGATCACACAAATAAGATTAAATTTACGTAAGGTAAATGATTTCCATTAATTATTTAATGCTAATTTAATGCTATTTTAATATAAATTTAACTGTTAATGCCAAAATAGTATAGTAATTCTCTCTGAGCTATGACCAGACTGCTTCTAAAATTAAGGACTGTAAGTTCTTTGAAAAATGATAAACTGAAATTTTTAAGACTTGGCTTTACCTCTTAACCAGTATAACATAAGGAAAATTTCAAGAAATGTTTGGGATGGCTTATATTTGCTAAAATATATGCTGTATTTTGTCTATTCAATTCTCCTTAAACAAGTAATATGTACTTAAAAATATTCCTACATTGTTGTTTTTGTCTATACATTATATTATAGCATAAATTAATTTTCAAACATCTCTTGCAAAAGTAATTATAATTAGAGTTATTTGCACTTTGTACCAACTACCTAAAGATTCAGATAAAGAAGGAAAACTTCAAAATCATAGTTTGCTTTCTCCTACACTAAAATAGCAGCTCTACTATTTTAACTAAAATTAAAGAATTTTTACAACATACTTTAGCAGTTCAATCTTTTCCTCCAATAGAGTAGAGGGACAGATAGACTTGATATCAATTAACCATTGTATTAAATATGAAACAATAGAGGTAAGAAAATATCCACTATATATCTGGCAGTTTAATATTTCACAACTAATAAGGAAATAAAAAATTTATTCATCTAGACTCTGTAACATTAAAAGCTCAAGTAAACCTTGTGGGAGATTCAGGAAATAATAGATGATAATTTCCAGAATACAAAAGTAAATCTGAGTGAGCAGATTGAAATATTCACATTGCTCCAAGCAAAATTAATAAAATGAGTCCCACATAGAAACAACAAAATATTTGCTTTTATAAGTAAGTTAATCATTCTTATGCATTTAGGAAGAAAAACAAAACAAAATAAAACACAAACACAACTGGCTACCTAGTCATTAAAACAGAAAACTTCAGCTGCCCAACTTCTAAGATTACCCTCATTAAAAGTCAGATTATAATCCAAAAATTACTATGAAAAACAAGAGAACTGATGCAACCCAAGGATTTTATAGCTATAAAGTATATTTATCATGTGCAAAGACATAGAAAGTCTGAAAAACTAACTTGATCAAAGATATTACCCTCTTATCTAAAAAATGAATCAAAATTAAATTGAAAAGAATTGGAAAACCAAAGCACAAAATTTTGGAAGTAAGCACTGGAAATAATTCTGCATATAGCTATATCAAAATACCAAAGAAAAAGGACAAATATTATTGAAAACTTGCAACGGGGTCAACAAAAGTGAAAAAGTCAAGATGGGCAATATTTGATTTCTTGACTTACATAGTAGGTGGCTGTGATGGTTAAGTCCATGTGTCAGCTTGATCAGGTTATGGTATCCAGATGTTTGGCCTGATTGTTACTGTGAGGATATTTCATGGACTTAAAATCAGTAAGTTGTTTGCATCTATGGTTGATTACATGTACAGTCAAATGAAGAGATTGCCTTCAGCAAGAAGATATGTCTCATCCTTTCTCCTGAAGGTCTTAAAAGAAGCAATGATTTCAGCAGTCAGAAGAGAGAATTTCCATCTACTTCAGCCAACCAATTTTTCCTGGGGAATTCATTTAAAACCTTCATTGGAATTCCCAGCTTGCAGCCTGCCTTATGGAATTGGACTTGCCTATCCCCACATCGTGTGAGCCAATTCCTATAAATACATATGTCTATACGCATTTTCTGTTTCCCTAGAGAACCATGACTAATACAGTAGCCAAAAGATATAGTATAAAATCAAGAAACTTATGGAAGTTTAATTTAATATTAAGTATGTGAAAGTAATGCATAGAAGAAACCTTTCTTCTCATGAAAAACTAGAAAAGCTAGTCAAAATATTATTGTAAATCTACCTGAAGACCATAGGCAGCTAATAAGGCAGCGCAGAATTATGAACACAAGCTTTCCAAAAAGAAGAGATCACAGAATTATGACCCTAACACTTGGGACCACTTTTCCCCTAACACTTAACTGTCCAATATGATAGCCACAATCCTTATGTTGGGTATTTAGACTTAAACTGTAATTAATTACAATGAAATGAAATAAAAAATCTAGTTACTGGGATGCACTAGTCTCATTTAAAATTCTCAAAAATCACATGAGGACACTGCCTATTATATTGGAGATTGCAGAAAGAGACCATATTAAGCAGGCTAAAAATTATACTATATATTGCTACAGTGAGGAGTTTATGTCAATTACAGAAGAGGTAAATTTAAGGTTGAAAAAACTGAACAGAGATTTGGAATTAGGGGAACTAAATTTTAGGTCCATGTCAGACAAGGAGAGAAAGCCCTTGTAAAAACCTTGTATTTTCACTTGAGATACCCAAAATTCCTTATCTAGGAATAAGGATGTACCAGACATAATCCATTTCTGGTAGGAACTGGGCTCACATTCAAATTATCTCAATACTTATAATTGGATTAGGGTGAACCTGGATGGCTAAAGCTGCTAACACCTTTCCCCAATCAAAATAAATTAGCTAAATAAATATAGAGATAGAAATATGATAAAGACAAATTATTTTTATTGGAAAATGCTATTAGTTTAATACTCAAGTTATTTTTACAATTTCTCTTTAATGTCTAGCATACTATTGTAATAATAAGACACAGGAAAAGATAAGAAAATATTAATGAAAACAAAGAGAATAAAAAGACACGTAACTTAGAATAATCATGCTTAAAATACTCAAAGATTAGAAAATCTTTAATATAAAACTAGAAACAATTTTTAAAGAACAAAATGAGCATCATCAACAATAAATGAGAATTCTACCATTAAAAAATTGCTATATTACACAAAGAAATCAATGGATGAGTTTAACAGTTTGATACAGTTGAAGTGAGAAATAGTGAAATGAAGGATAGATCAGAAATTCTATCCAGAATTAAGAACAAGGGTATAAAATTATTGAAAAGGTCAAAGAAAACATACGGGATATAGAGGATAAAGAAAAGGGTCTAATTAAGGTCAACAGAGAGTTCTCACCTGTCATTATCATAATACTGCTTAAGAACAAAAGACATAATCAGCTTCCTAAAATCATTCCAACACCCCCAACCCTGAAAAAGATAATCTTCCTTCATAGAAGAATAGTTAGATGTGTAGATGACTACTCAAAATAAACAATGTAGGACAGAAGGCAATGAAATGACATTGTGTGGGGGGTTGTTGGGGGTGTGGGCGGTGGGGAGTATGGGAATCCCTGTAGTTTCTTAGTAATATTTGGGTAATCTAGGCACCTTTATAAAATGTATACATATATATATAACAAATAACATTTATGTAAACAAATGCACATATTTGCATATGTATTATATATCATTTTACAAATAAAAAAAAAAAAAAGGAAATGACATTGTCAGCGTGCTCACAGTAAATAATTGCCAATTTATAATTATACCTACAAAATATAACCTACAAAATATAGATGAAATAAAGATATTTTAAACAAAATTTTATATAGGTTATCATTAAGTGAATAATGTTTAAAATATATTGAAGAGTATTCTATATGCAAGAGTGAAATATTCCAAGATGGAAGTTCAGAGATGCAGGGAGAAATGAAGAAAAATGGTAAGAATAAATATGAATACATCTATAAATTAATACCAATAACACTTTGATGAGTTTAAAATAAATATAGAATTATATAAATGATAACAATTGTGTATAAATTAGGGTGGTGACAAAAGAATGAAATATTCTAAGTCCCTGCATTGCCCATGAAGACATAAAGGTAGTATTAACTTTGTATATTGCATTTTAGTTTAAAGTTAATTATTCAAGAAAGAGATGCATAAAGATATTTTTATAATCTTTAAGATGATCAGTATGGGAGCTATAAAGAGAAGAATAAACGTCTATTTTCCTAAAAGTAATGAGACATTTCATTTGAAGTTTTAAGTGGATGTTTTCATATAATGTTAGGGCTTTTATTTCCATGTGCATCCATTAAATTTTTTATAATATAATATTTAGTGATTTTTTTAAAAGAATACAGTATAAAGTGAATAACCAAGGTTGATGTCACTTGTGGAAATGTAAAAGACTGTTATCCAGATGCTAAAGCATTATAATGACATAGCAATGGGAAAGTAGTAGTTATGAGAAACAAATAACGCTAGGTAGCATAGTCAATGGACATAAACTTTAGGAAAGAGGAATTTTTTTAGAAAGTGAAAATTGCCTAAATGTGGCAATGGAGACCTGGGGAAAGGCCACCATGCATCCAGGCAAATGAATGCTTTGGTTATTGAAGAACAATAAGCTGTAACAGTGCTTTTCTCTGGGGCAGGTTAGGGCAGGTTTAACTTCACAGAAGAGTGAAAAGGTAGTTTTGTATGAATATCTTGAAGATACTAAAGTATTTACATCAGTTTGAGAATGCCACATGAAACAGCAGAAAAAGTGGGAAGTGGGCAATTAATTCTTGGCAGAATAAGGAAGTACTACAATTTTCCAGTGTGGCTTTTATTTATTTCTTTTAATATTAGGGAGAAAATCATGTATCATCTAGATTCCTGTGAGGAGAGATTAAATTCCCCTGGATTATCAAAGTCTCATGGAATCTCTGTTGAGTGATTGACTGCTTCCCCAGGACTCTCCCCTCTGGGCTGGGGAAGGAATTTTATTTCAGAGCATGGACCACAATGGATTGAAGCCATGTGTAATGTGTAAAACAGGGAGCATATAGAGTTTGCAGAGCCACCTTACAACCTCTCCCAACCCTCTTAAGTAAGGCCTTCTTCTCAGAAAAACAAAAACAAACAACAACAAAAACACATTTCTTTCTAATCATTGGATCCTTCTTGATTTTGAGAGAAGTAATTCCAGTACATGGGCTAGAGGTGTCCAGTTCTGGCCAACGAAATGCTAGACAATGTCTCCTTGGATTCTTATAACAAGGTTTTTCTCCCTAATACAAATAAGGTACCGGTGAAAAATGATCTTTCACACACGGCAATATGGTTCCTGCTGTGTAAATGTAATCTTTAGAGTGCCATGACAGTCTTGCAGCCGTGAACGGAAAGTCAAATAGAACACTCGATATTGGTCCTGATATTACTAATCTGCCCAATAAATATCAAAGACTGCTTATCAATTCTGCCACTACAGAGACTGCTCTGAATCCCTTGCTTTAAAGAACTCACCTCAGACCTTCTCAGGACAGCTCACCCCACGATGCTAGACAACAACAATGGTTCTTAGAGATTTGCCCACTTGGAGCTCACACCCCCATTTCTAGACCATGAGTACAGGTATTCAGGCTTTGATTTTTTATAATTAAACTTTTTTCATTTAAAAATATTTGTAATTTACATGCAGTTTTAAGAAATAATGCAAATATCATTCATCATTGTAATAAGTTGTGAATAATAAGACTTAGATCAAGGTTCATATTTTTGCCAGTGATGGCAAATTGCTCCAGGATCATTTGGACTATCATTCCTCCACTGAGCTGCTGTTTCACCTTTGTAAAAATGTAAGGTGGCCATGCAAGTGGGGCTATAACTGGGCTCACTATTTAGTTCCATTAATCCATGTGTCTCTCACCCTGCCAATGCCACAGCGTCTTGATTTCTGTAGATAAATAATAAGTCTTGAAATAGGGAGACTGATGTTTTACACTTTATAAATTTCCTTCTTCTAGTTCTGTGATGGTGAGGCTAATGTGTCAACTCTGCCTGATAATTGTGTCCAGGTGTTTGCTCAAGCAAGCACTGGGCTAATTGTAATACAAGGACATTTATGGGCTTTAGTCATCAGTGAGTTTTCTGCATAGATGGCTGATTACATCTACATCAACCAGGGAGATTGCCCTCAGCAATGAGTGACGTTTTATCCAATCAGCTGAATGCCTTAAAAGAGGAAGTGATTTAAAGATTTAGAGAGAACTTCCCAGCTCATCTTTGGACAGCCAGGGTCTCCTGGAAACTCATCAAGGATCTTCATTGGACTTTCATCAGAGCCCCTGGTTTGCGGCCTGCCTGCGGAACCTGGACTTGTGCATACCCACGGTCACATGAGAGAATTTTATAAAATCTCATACTATTTCCAGATATCTCCTGTTGATTATGTTTCCCTAGAGAATCCTGATTTTTACAAGTTCCTTTGTCTTTTCATATAAATTTTAGAATAATTAATTTTTCTAAATATCTACATCAATATCTACAAAAATTCTTACTCTTATTAGATAGGAATTGCATTACACCTGGGCATCAGTTTGGAGAGAAGCAACATCTTTTCTATTTTGAGTCTTCCAATGTATTTTATGAATGCATTGAAGATATTAGATATTACATTATATACAAATTTTGTTATATTTACACCTCAATGTTTAATTTGCTTTGAGTTATTGTAAGTGGTATTGTACTTTTATGTCAGTATCCATGTGTTCCTTGATAATATATGGAAATACAATTTATTTTTGTATGTTTAATTTTTGCATTCTGCAACTTGAAGAACAAACAATATTTCTAGGAGTTTTAGTGTAGATCCCAAGGGACTTTCTGCATAGATAGTCATGTCATTGGTAAATAGGGAGAGTTTTCTTTCTTCTTTACCTATCTATATACTTTTAAATTTTTGTTTTCTTGCCTGATTCCACTGGCTGGAACTTGCAGCATTAGGCTGTGTAAGAAAGACAGCAGCAGGCATCCTTGTCTTTTTCCCAATTTTAGGTAAAAAGCATGTGGTTTATCACCATTAAGTGTAATGTTTGTTTTAGGTTTTTGCAGATGCTCTTCAGCAAGTTGAGGAACTTCCCTTCTATCCCTTCTTCTGAGAGATTTATCATGAAAAGGTGTTGAAATTTTCAAATGTTTTTCCTGTATCAATTGATAAAATTATTGCTCTTCTTAACCTGTTAATTTAGTGGGTTTCATTGATTGAACAAGTGGTGCATCCTTAGAACTAGCCCTACTTGGTCATGATGTATAATTCATTTTACGTACTTCTAAATTCTGTTAGCTAGTATTTTGTTAAGGGCTCTGTGTCTATATTCATGAAGGATAATGGCCTGTACTTTTTTTTTTTTTAATTGTCTTTACCTGTCTTTAACATGGTAATGCAAGCTTAATAAAATCATTTGGGAATTGTTCTGGATGTAATTGTGTATAATTGGTGTTAATTTTTCTTTGTAAGTTTGTCAGAACATGTAAACTATCCAAGCCTGGAAACTATCTGGGGGTGGGGGAGTGAGATGATTAGTTACAAATTCAGTTCTGTTAAAAAAAAAAATTATAGCACTTTTCAAGTTATATAAGTCATATTGGATGATATGTGGTTGTGTGCATTATTCATGGAATCTGTCCATTGTATGTAAATTGTTAATGTGTAGATTTGGTAGAATTATTCTCCTATATCTTTATGTCTACAGGGAATGTTGTGTTATTTGTTTTTTGTTCCTAATATTGGTAATGTGTGTATTCTTTTTTCCTCTTTTATTTTTTTCCTTAATCATTATTATTCCTTTATTATGTTTGCTTTATCTTTAATTTGCTCTTTTTTTCTAAGTTATTGAGGTAGGATCTTGGGTTATTGATTTGAAATATTTCCTCTTTTCCAATGTATGCCTAGTGCTATAAATTTTCATCTCAGCACTGCTTTAGCTGTGTTCCACAAATTTCGATGTGGTGTATATTTTCATTAAGTTTATTGTATCGTTTTATTTCATCTGAAAATTTCACTTTGACTCAAGGATTATTTATAATTACTTTGTTTAGTTTCCAAATGTTTGAGATCTCATGTCATTTATTTTTAGCTTGAACTCATTGTGCTCAGAGAAAACAGAGTATGATTTCAAATATTTTTTTTTATTTTTGGGGGTTTGTTTTGTGACTCAGGTTACAGTCTATATTTGTATATGTTCTGTGGGTACTTAAAATGAATTTGTATTCTGCTGTTTGTTGGAGTTGTCTATAAATGTCAATTACATTCTTTTTGTTGGTAATGTTATTCATTGCTATTTCCTTGATGATTGTTTGTTGTTAGTTCTATCAGTTCTTGAGAAATGGTCTATTTCTCCTTTCAATTCTATCATTTTGTGCTTCATGTATTTTGCAGCTTATTTGGTTTGTACGTATGTCTGGTTGCTATGTATTCTTTGTTGATCGAATCTTTTATTATAATATTTCTCTCTGTCTCTGGTAATTTTAATTTCTGAAGTCTATTTTATCTGACATTAATATAGTCATTTCTGCTTTCTTTTGATGAAAGTCTGCATTATATATCATTTGCCTTTATTTTATTTCCAATCCATTTAAACTTTTATATTTTAAGTGAGTTTCTCGTGCACATAGCATAACCGTGTCATTATTTTTTATTTTTGTCTTTTCAGTCTCCTTTAATCATTGTATTTAGACCATTTACATTTAATGTAATTATTAACATGTTAGAGTTTAAATCTGCCATTTTACTTTTTGTTGTGGTGATGTTATGTTTTCTCTGTATTTTATTTTTCTGTTTTATTGCTGACTTCCTTTAGATTACTTGATGATTTTTTAAATTCCTTTTAAAATATAGTGTTTTTAAGTATATAATTTTTAGTTGTTGCCCTAGGGTTAATATATGTGTGCATTTTTATTGCACAACAGTCTACTTGTGTCATCATTTCACCAGTTTGAGTAAAGCATAGAAATATTACCTACCTTTACTTCCCCTGTCCATAGTCCTTTTATAAATTGTAGTACTAGAAAAAAACAGTATAGCTTAAATATTAATGTCTTGTACTGTACCTTATAATGTTAGAAAAATTCAATATAACTCTGTCAGGAGGCAAACAGAGCTACAGATTTAACATTAACCAGATTTAACTCCACCAAAGATTTCTAACTATGGGCTTCCTCATCTTTACTCACATCCTTCATTATCTGTATCTTCACATTCATTGTTAGTTGTACATTCACAACCTTACCACCACCCCCAATCCTTATCAGATGTTCTAACTTCTCTATTATCTCAGTGTTGGTGTCTATTGTTTCTCCTTTTGTCATTCAGGTTAAGATCATCCAGGTTCACAAACTGAGTAACAACTGCTTTTCATTGAAACTTTGACATTTTGGGAATTATATTATGAGATTATGAATCTTATTTAGACCTTCTGTTTTATCTGGCTTCCTTTGTCACAGCACTGTCAGGGTTAGGTGGGCATAGAAAACCAGGTTCCTGTCTTGATCTCTATTGACACCTAAGGGAGAATGCTCCTTTTCACTGCTGAGTGGAAATGAAATTTCCAGCTCTCCACCAGGCTTCCACTGATACTTCCTGGAGTAAGAGTGGTTTGGCTTCCTGTGAACCTCCTGGGTGGGTCTCATTGCTGTCAGGTGATGATTTAGTCCTGAATCTCCACTCAATCTCTTCTGACATTAGCAGGTAGAAGGTAAGGTACCTCTTTTCTGTCAGATGGGGGTGGAAGTTTAAGATATCCCTGTGGTTTCCACTGACACTACAGATGGGGTAGAATTTGTGACTTTCTGGCTGGGATGAATATCCTGGAACCCTACCCAATTTTCTTTCATATCACACTGGAAGGAGGACTGAGGGATACCTTATTTCAGTCTGGCAAGGATAGAAATCTGGGCTGTCCACTTGCCTTTACTTGTGTAGTTAAGGGTATGACCACAGTTTTCTTTTCATTTTATTTCTGTGGTGTTTGGTTGAGGTAGAATGACTATTTTCTAAAAGTTTATTACTTTGTGAGGCTGTCCACTTCCAGTTTCTTTAGCTAGAGAGAGAAGGCCTTCTGCTGGAACTTCTTTTGTCTGTGTACTTTGGCATTCCCAGGTTGCTGGCTTCTTCAGCTCCAGACATGGCACATCTGAGGTAAAAAGAAGACACAGGAGACTTGCTACCTTGTCACTCTGGGGTCCTGATATCCTTCGTGCATCCACATTCTTCTCTTCACCTTTCAGAGCTTTCTTTGTTATATATATAAAGCATCCAGGGCTTTTATTTGTAATTAGCACCCACAAAAGAGATGGATTTTCCCTATGCACATCCATAAATCCAAAAAGTTGTCAAGGGGCATCTGTTTGTGTGTATGTGGATTGAGTCTTTACAGGTGGGCTGAATGTATTGTAAGCTCAAACTTTCATGTAGTGCTTTGACATTGTTGAGCCTCACATGGTCCCAAAGATCTAACCATGAGTTCCCCTGCTCTCAACAAACATGCACTCCACCCATTTGGGAAAGGCCCCCCATTCAGCTGGACCGCTATCAGCCTGACCAATTGCATTCCGATAGACCCTAAATCTAATGGGTTTCACCTTCCTGTCAGTCTGATTCAAACAAGCCAGTCACATAATTCTGCAGGAATCAGTGTAACCTCACCCTCTCACTGTCCCTTCTTTTTCACTCTACTACCAAGTGCAACCCCATGTAGCCATGTGTGGTAGGCCATGTTCTCTTCTGTAACTGTGGGTATAGTTGATTAATAAACCTCTGCTTGATTTGATCAGAGTGGTGTTAGGTGTCACATTCCAGCTAGCTCATATTATTTAGGACAAAGGATGCTTTATTCACTAACTGGGTCAATAAGAGATGATCAGTCCAATGAGTTTCTAGATATTTGTGCAACAGGACAAGTGTATGTCATGGAGCCAGAAAGGGGGAAAAGGAGAGTAAAGACTAGGACCAAAGATCAGCTTTGCACGCACTACCATATTCTGCCATGGAAATCAAAGCCATTTGAGAAACCTATATTCAAACCTTGTCCATTGGTCATTTATGAAGGATTCTGGCTACTTATATCTGCCATGTATACTTCTACTTATACACTTACTATAAGCCTAATAAATATTAGGCAAGGTAGGCTATATCCATTCTTTTCAATATTATAGAAAAACAAATCCTTATTTCTTTAAGGCCTTTATTTCTTTTAATTGTGGTCAACAACTTTACTATCTGATACAAAATTATGCTTAATACTTACTAACACATGGCAATGGTACTTACCTCCTAGGTTTAATTTATGGATTAAAGAGAAAAATCTTGCAAACATTCAACTAGCAATTCCAGAAATATATTTTATTTGTTGATAATAAATGATAATTCCTGAAAAAAATTGTACCATGGTGGGCCACTCACAAATGTCTAGGTAAACTGCTGGTAGCAGAAATAGTCTACATAAAATAAGGAAGATCTATTGGTGAGTACTCAATTTTAAAATTGGTTGGACATTACTGTATTAGTAAGCCAAAGGGGTGCTGATACAAAGTACTAGAACTCTATTGGCTTTTATAAATGGTATTTGTAGGCAGGCCTATTGGTGAGTACTCAATTTAAAATTAGTTGGACATTACTGTATTAGTCAGCCAAAGGTGTGCTGATGCAAAGTACCAGAACTCTGTTGGCTTTTATAAAGGGTACTTATTTGTGGTAGAAGCTTACAGTCACAAAGCCCTAAAGAGTCCAACTCAAGGTACCATCAGGGGTACTTTCTCACCCAGAGTCTGTTGCTATGTGTTGACGCAAGATGGCAGGCAATGTCTGTGAGGGTTCACTTTTCCTCCTTCTCCCAAGGCTCCATGGTCCCAGCTTCTTCCAATCTCAGCCGCAGGCTGGGACAAATCTAGTCTTTCTCCCAGGGCTCATTTCTCTGTAGGCTCAGCTGCTCTGCTTACTCCACAAGGTCAGCTGTAAACTGTCAGGAGAATGGCTCATCTCTCTTCCAGGGGCCTCTACACTGTCTAATGGAGCCTTCTCTGTATGCTTACTTCCCAGACTCCAAGATCAAAACTCTGTCTACTCTGCCTCGTCATTTTCACATCTTTCTGACATTGTCCAATCAAAGCCCTAGTCATAATTTAACCAAGTAAAAATGAAATCTGAATCCAATCAAATCTAATACGTCCAGAGGAACAGAGCAATTCACAAACATAATCCAGTATCTATTTTTGGAATTCATAAACAATATCAAACTGCTATACTCCACCCTCTGAATTAAAAAAAGACACTACAATATTTTTTAAAAAAACCTTAAATTAGTGCAATGCTAAATACAGAATCATATCACAATCAGTTTAAAGAAATACAGTTTGTCTTGAGGCAAAATCCCACCTGGCTGTGGAGCTCTGAAACTTACAAAACCATTTCTCTGCTTCCAATACACAAATGGACGGACAAAAGATAAACATTTTCATTACCATAAGGAGAAATGGTCTGGAAACATGAGTCATGGGTTCTCTATACTTCAGTAAACCAGCAGGACATACTCCATTCAATTTCAAAGTCTGAGAGTCATTCTTAAGATGATGGTTTCTTCTCCCTGGGGACTTATGAGGACCCACCCTTTCCACAGGCTTGCCCAATGGCCATTTTCTTGGTTCTACCCTCATCAAGCATCTGAGTGGTGACCAAGCTTCAGACCTCACCCTCCAAGTACCTTCCATTACCTCTGGGATAAAGTCTAAATCCCCCTAGTACAATGAAGTGAAGACAACATTCTTCTTCATCTTTGACATACTGGCCCAACCCTTTCAGAGCAACGAGTTGGTGACCTGGACTTCCCTAATCCATGAGGGACAGGCCTGCCCTTCTCAGACCTATGGGGTGGTGACCTTAACCTCCATAATCCTTGGGGAATGTGCTCCACCCTCTCTGTAGCCTGGGGCAAAAAAAGTATCCCTGAATTTTGGGCAGGGATATTCACCCTCTTCAACTGCCAGGGTAAACTCACCCACTCTATACACATGGATGGGGTTCCTCTCTTGGTCCAAGGCAATGTCTTAATTCCAGATCTTAGCTTCCATGGTTTTCTTCTTAAATCTGTTTTCCCTTCCATATCACCCTGACAGGTCCCTTTTAGTCCAAGGTGACAATGGTTTTCTTTATACTGCTCTTTCAAAAAGCTTGTTGGGTTAGCATTCAGGAAGAAGGGGTCCAGGCCATCAGACAATAAGACTTTCCACAAGACTTTCCTAGATAACTGCATTTTCAATCCTGATTTACAAATTCCAAGTTGAGTTAAGTCCTCAAATGGGCCACTATCATCTTGGGGCTGGATTTCCAGAGGCTTGGAATTTCCAGAATCAGTTTCTGGTTTCTTTGTGCCCAACAGTGCAGTCCCCAGCTTCTCTCTCTCATCTAGCATTTTGCTATAAGCTGCAAGGAGAAGCCAAGCCACATTTTCTGAATTTACTTTGAAAAGTTCTTCAGCTAAATGTTCAGGCTTGGTATTTTCAAATTCTGCCTTCCATAAAACATCGCTAGTGAGTCTTGCTAAGTTCTCTGTGATTTTAAAATACAGATGGCCTTTCCTCCAGTTTCCAATAACAGTTTCATCTTTTACTTCTAAGACCTCATAAAAATTCTCTTTACTGTGCATATTCCTACCAACAGTCTCTTCAAAACAATCCAGGCCTTTTCCATAAAACATCTTGCAATTCCTCCAAAAAATAGCCCTTACCCATTTATAAAACCATTCCAGCATTTTGGTAATTGCAAAAGCACTATCCCACTCTCTGATACCAAATTCTGTATTAGTCAGCCAAAGGGATGCTGATGCAAAGTACCAGAACTCTTTTGGGTTTATAAAGGGTATTTATTTGGGGTAGAAGCTTGTAATCATAAGGCCCTAAAAAGTCTAACTCAAAATACCATAAGAGGTACTTTCTCACCCAGAGTCTGTTGCATGTGTTGACGCAAGATAGCGTCTGCTAGGTTTCGTCTTCCTTCTTGTATTAGTCAGCCAAAGGGTGCTGATGCAAAATACTAGAAATCTGTTGGCTTTTATAAAGGATATTTATGTGGGGTAGAAGTTTCAGTTACCAGACCATAAATCATGTTACTTGCCTCACCAAAGTCTATTGCCATGTGTTGGGGCAAGATGGCTGCCAATGTCTGCCAAGAGTTCAGGCTTCTTGGGTTTCTCTCTCCCCGGGGCTCAATTCTCTCTGGGCTCAGCTGCTCTGCTCCTCTGTGCTCTTACTTCCTGGGCTCCAGCTCAAAACTCCAGCATCAAAAAACTCCAACTCTGTCCTTTGCCATGTATTTTATCTGTGAGTCCCCATCCACCAAGGGTCTGGGACTCAACGCCCTACTGACGTGGCCCAATCAAAGTCCTAATTATAATTTAATCAATTAAAAGTGATACCTTTGACAGACCAGTTTACAAACATAATCCAATAACTATTTTTGGAATTCATAAACAATGACAAACTGCTACACTCCTCCTCCCGAGGATCCATGGTCCCAGCTACTTCCAATCTCAGCCACAGGCTGGAACAAATCTTATCTCTCCCGGGGCTCAATTCTTTCTGGGCTCAGCTGCTCTGCTCACTCCACAAGGCCAGCTGTAAACTGTCAGGAAAACTTATGGAGCCTTCCCTGTGTGTTTACTTTCCAGGCTCCAGGATCAAAACTCTTGTCTATCCTGCCTTGTAGCTTTCTCTGTGAGTCCCCACCCTCCAAGGGGGCAGGGACTCATCATCTTACTGACATGGCTCAATCAAAGCCCTAGTCATTGTTTAATCAAGTAAAAGTGACACCTCTGAATCTAATACAATCTAATATGCCCAGAGGAACACACCAGTTCACAAACATAATCCAATATCTATTTTTGGAATTCATAAACAACAACAAAATGCTACAATTACATATCAAATTTGTTGCTAAAATTAAGAATGTTAAATATTTTTGTCCCTTGTCATTCAGTTTTAGTTATTGCATCATTCCAGAAAAATTACATTTACAGGGAATTTGAAGAAAGACAGAAACGCTACCCCTAAAGGGGAAGTACTCCATGGTCTCTTCACTAAGTCTTAGGAGTCAATACATATTTCAACAGTTTAGGTTCATGCTGGTCCAGAAAACAGTATTCAATATTTTAGAGTTACTGCTTCACAAACATGTTTATTTCTTTTATTAGCACATATATACTTTTAATTATTGCTGAGGAAGATATTGTTTGTCTCACAAAACAATACCTGAACTAACATGCAAATTTAGGTTTGTTAAGAACAGTTGGTCTTAATTGTTTTCCAATTAAGATATTTAAGTTAGTTGAGAATGGAAGTTTGGAATACAAAAGATTTGTCTTTGTGTGTTTGTGGTGGGGTGATGTATAGGAGCCCTGTATGATGATTTGCATGTTTGTTTTGTAAGTTCACAATATTTTACTATATGCTTATTGTTTATGTATATCCATGTATGAATGATATACTTCAATAAAATTTTGTGTAAAAAAAGATTTGTCTTTGTTTGTTTTAACTAATTGAACTTGTAATGATTCAGTAATCTTGTTAAATACTTTTAAAAAAGCAACCTATTTAAGACAAGTTCTCTCTAAAGTAGAGCAATAAGTGATTATTAGTCGTATTCCTCAAACAGAAAACGTAGGATAATAGAATTTATTGATGGTTGATGGTTTCCTTTCCACATTGTATTTATATTGATATAATGTTAACCTTCTAACAGACATTGACAATGTTCCAAAAGTATGCAGTCAACTATTTCCCTTACATTTGGAAACTGTATCAGAATTCCAAAACACACTGATACAGAAGTTACATGTAGGGCTCATTCAATGCTGAATGCTGTAATGCTGTATAAGTCAGGTTCTTTAGAGAAACACAAACAATAAGAGACTGCACATGAGCCAATTCCTTCACACATGTGAGTGTATTCTGTGTGTTTTTTTGTTTGCTTGTTTGTTTTTGTTTTTTAAGGAATTGGCTCCTGTGGTTGTGGGGACTGGCTGGAAATTCAAGCAGGAGCTGGTGTTGCATTCTTGAGTATGAAATCCACAGAGCTGTCTGTCAGACTGGAAACTAAAGCAGATGTTTTATTCTGTAGTCTTTAGAAAGAAGTTCTTTTTCTCTGGAAAACATCAGTTTTTGTCCATAATGCTGTCAACTGATTGGTTGAAGTCCACCTACATTATTAAGGGTAATTTCCTTTAGTTAACATTGACTGATTGTAGATGTTAACCATATCTACTAAATACCTTTACAGCAACAACTAAATTAGTGTTTGATTAAATAACTAGACACTATAAGCCTAGCCACATTGACACAAAAAATTAGCAATCATGAGAGTGGATGCAGCTCAAGTGGTTGGGTGCCTTCTTCCCATGTACAAGGTCCTGGGTTCAATCCCCAGTACCTCCTAAAAAAAATTAGCAATCACATATGCATTCTGGGAAGCAAAAACAACAATGTGAGTTTACACAGCAGGTGGTTCTTAAGGAGCATATGTGGTGACAGGATATCTCAGACCACATCCATTCCTTATTTTTATTAAGCATCAGATTCTATGTCTGTGTGGATTAGTATGTTAGGATATAATGGTTATAATTCTTAATCAAGTGGTGTTCATTTTTAAACAGTGACTGTTTATTGTCATTTGCCTAAGGTCCCAGAAGGAGGGAATAATAAAAATTATTCTAAATGATGCCTTTCTTTAAGTAAAAAGTGAGGAAAGTCTTCACATGCAAAGATCCAAAGATAACATAATTTAGTAACAGATATTTAAGAGGAGACAAGCACGAAGAATATGAGGAAGCTGTAACATGATACATTAAATGTATTAATCAGCCAAAGGGGTACTGATGCAAAGTACCAGAAATCTGTTGGGCTTTTATAAAAGGTATGTATTTGGGGTAGCAGCTTACAGTTACAAGGCCATAAAGAGTCCAACTCAAGGTTACTTCCTCACCAAAGTGTGTTGCCATGTGTTGAAGCAAGATGGCGGGCAGTATCTGCGAGGGTTCAGCCTTCCTCTTCCCTCTTCAGGCTCCATGGGCTCAGGTTCTTCCTTTCTCAGCTGTAGGCTGGCATAGGCTCAGCTGCTTTGTTCTCTTCAGCTACAAATGCTCAGGTAAATGGCTTGTTTCTCCTCCTGGGGCAGCAGGATCAAAGCTCTCTGCTCTTCCGTGTCTATGGAGCTCTCCTCCTTTGTGTGTGTATCTATTTATATAGCCATCCAAGGGGGTGGGGACTCAATCCTGAGTTGCCCTAATGATGCGGTTGAATCAAAGCCCTATTCTTGATTTAATCAAGTAAACATAAAACCTTTGAATTTAATACAGTCAAAGGGTATCACATCCAGAAGAACAGACCAGTTTACAAACATAATCTTTCTTTTTGGAATCCATAAATAATCTCAAACTGCCACAATAAGACAGAAGAAATATTTCTAGCTGTAAAAAGTAAAGAATGAGAGATAATGTGATCTAAATCCATAAATTATCAAAAGATATATATAAGGAAGGTAATCACCCCAACCAAATCTCAAATTACAAGGATGAGTGGACACTCTGAAGCCTCCAAGGGACAAATATTGGATACATTTAAAGAAAAAGAAATACAAAATCATTCAATGAATGATTAACCTAAAAATCTATGCAAAAGACAGCATGAAAATAAATTGTAGTTTGGTAAACAAAAGTTTGAATAAAACCGTGACAGAACCATAAAATATTAACGAATATTCATGGGGATTTTTTGTTAATATGCATAGCACTAGCCTTACTCTTTCATGGGGATCCTAAGGGCAGGATGGGTAACGGGTCTGGCCAGGGTAAAAGGTTATATTTGGAGAAGTTAAGGGAAACATGCCCAGGAGAGTCCTCACAAGTTAGAACAAATTGATCTATATGAATCAGGGTGCCTGGAGACTGCACATACCTGCTAAAAACGTTCACATTTTGGGAAGGAAAGAGGAGGCTTTTCAAATATCCAGCAGCATAAATTGTTATTTTCTGTTCTTTATTTTGTAATGATTCTTTATCTAGAGGGAAATTCGCATCTTATTCCGTCATCTTTCAATTACAGGCTCTTGATCTAATTCCATGTGGTTCTTTTATTAGTCTGCTCATAAAGTGGATATGTGAAATATTTCCATAGGCATAAAATATTTCCCTTTCAAATGTGACTGGATAGAAACAATTGCCACAGTAACCATGGTGGCCTATATTCTAGCAGCAAAGTAAGAAAGTCTTTCAAGCAAAGAAAGTCATTGTAACTGGCATTAATTAGTCCTATTTTTGACAGAGGCCACAGAAGATAGAAATATTTTTCTCACCTACCATCGTGATTTCTTAGTGTCAAGCACATCAGTGGAGCAGTTGTAAATAAAATCTGAAATTAAATAAATTTTGAAAATATTTAACTTTAACATGATGAACTTGATGTTTCTATGTCATTCCAAATGTTCAACCCCTCATTTGCTAGATGAGCTTTGCAGGAAAAAAACAAAAACAAATTAAAGGCAATAAATTACAAAAAAATATAAAGGGTTCATGTTGGAGTCTAGATTGTGTAGAGATACATTCTGCGAACTCCTTTTCTATAATTAGGGAATGTTTAGTTTTAATGTCATTGATTATAAAATTGTGAAGATCAACAGTCTATCATAAACTTAGATATATTTTGAGGAGGTCATATAAGAATCTTATTGGATTTTTCTTTAATCACTTACAAATTATATCCTATAAGTTTTAAATTAGCAGTAGCTCTGTTAAAACAATTTTATTGGAGGGGGAATTGTTTTCTCCTAAGAACTTGTATTTCTGATCCCTAGGATGCTGATTTTATGGTTATTTGGAGACAAAGAAAGCAAGCCCATCCTTCTGGAAAGTAAATACAGTCATATGACTCACCTGTCATCCTTTCCTAAGAAGTGAAATTATTAATATTTGTGTTGGTTTGAGTGTTTTATGTGGACCCCAGATAATTATGTTCTTAAATCAAACCTATTGTGAATCTTTGATTAGATTAGATCAATTAAGGGTCTTTGATTAGGTTATAGGACCCTTGGTGGGTCTTAATCCTTTGACTGGAGTCCCTTATAAACAGAGGAAGGGAAGGGAGATGCTGAGACTGAGAGAGGAGACCCCGAAGGAGGCAATGTAGTCCTTTCGAAAGGGCTCCAACCCACAGGAACGGATTAGGTCAAGAACAATCTTTTTTGAGGTGATTCATAAAAGAAACTCAAACTATCACATGCCTTACAAAAAACACTAAATGAGTGGAGCAGATGTAGCTCAGTAGTTGAGCCCCTGCTTCACACGTACGAGGTCCTGGGTTCAATCCTAGGTACCTCCTAAGAAAAAAAATGAAATCCCTCAGACTGAAAGGAAAGGAAACCAGAGAGGAACTTCAATCGGAAGTGGAGAAAACCGTTAATCACATAAGAAAATATAAAAGCATAAATATATTAAATCTTTTTCTCTCTTTCCTGCAAATTACAATGCTTAAAACTAATTATAAAACTTTATTTTAGGTTTGTAATATATAAAGATGTCATATATTTGACAAAAATAGCACAAATGAGATTTATTAATTTCCTGGTATGATCACAAAAATTGGTTAGCCTGAACAATAGGAATATTTTTGGCTCACAGTTTCAGATTTTAAAGGCTCGCTTCCTGCCAGAGCCAGCATCTTCTGGCTAACTGGCAATCCTGGGGTTTCCTTGGCTTTTCTCTCATGTGGTTCATCCTCTCCTTTCTCTTCCAGGCTCCATTGATTTCCATCTTCCTTTCCTCCACATGGCTTTTACTACAGAGAGCCTCCAGTAACAGGGGTCTTGATGCCAAGCAAGTCAGCAACCAAGCAAGGAAGTCCATTAAATTTCAAGGTCAGAGAGTTATCTCTGGAATGATGTTCTGTCTGCCAGGCTTGCTGGGCAGCCATCCCTCTCCAAGCACTTGCTCTCTCTGAACAGTCAAGTGAAAGACGCACCTTCTCTGAGCATCAGAATGGTAGCCAGGTGCTCCACAGCAGCAGGACACAGGCGCCGCTGTCTGTGAGCACTGGGATGGTGGCGTTCTCCCAGGACATTGGAGGGCAAGGCTCACTCCCTCCAAGTGCTGGGGCAGATGGGTATTTGTGATCACAGCTGGGAAACTAATACAGTTTTGGGTATAAGAAAGTGTAGTGGTAGTATGACAAATACCTAAAAAATTGGAAACAGTTTTGGATTTAGGTAATGGGTAAAGGCTGAAAGAGGTGTGAAGCACTTGATATAAAAAGGCTAGATTGCTTTGCAGAGACTATTGGAAGAAATATGGACATTAAAGTTATTTCTGATCTGGCTTTAGAAGAAAATGATAAGCATGTTTCCAGAAAGTGGAGTGAAGGTGATCCTTGTTATAAAGTAGCAGAGAACGTGACAAAATTGTCTTCTGATGTCAGGTGGAAGGCATAACTTCTAAACAGTGAACTTGGATATTTAGCTGAGGAGATTTCAAAGCTAAGGGTGGAAGGTGCAGCCTGGCTTCTCCTCGCAGCTTATAGTGAAATTTGAGGAAAGGGATAAGCTGAGAAACTCTTAAGCACAAAGGAACCAAAAAGTGAGGATTTGGAAAATTCAGAGCCTATCGAGAGAGTGTGATCTGAGACGAGGGCCAGAAGCGGCTCTGTCAAGGACCTGCCTGAGCTTCCGGAAGTGAGTCCCCAGAGAACAGGGCTCCATGTTAGGGTTTAACTGAAGAATCCTTTACTAGAAAGGGTGTGGCTGAAAATGGATATTGCCATCCATTTCAGTGGAAGTCAGATTTGGAAATGCAGTTATCCAGGAAAGATCTTTGGAAAGTTCTATTGTTTGATGACTTATACCCCCTTAAATGCATATAGCAATGGTAATTTTTTTTGTGAAATTTGTATGAGTGGAAACACTGCTAGCCTGTACTGAAAATGACAAAGAAGGGTTGAATTGAAGGAAGAAGACATCAAATGGAGAAGCACGGAAGCCGAGGTCTGGACCAAAAAGATCTCTGGCAAAGAGTGGGCAGGTTCCATTGACTTCCACCTTCCTCCTTTCCCAGCAGCTTTCTCTTCATAAAGTCTCCAGTAATTGGATTGGGCCCATCCTGATTAGCGGGTCACACCTTGACTAGACGTAGCATTTTCAAAAGGTCCTATTTCCAATGGGTTCACATGAAGAAGAATGCAGGTTATGATTAAGAATATTTAAAAATATTATTCTAAAATAAATTTTTATAAGTTAAGATGCATATAAAAAATAATTTAACTACCAACAAAGATCTAAATCTATGCACTAGAAAATAGCCTTTTAACAAAAACGAAGGCAGCAAAGGAGGAATAGAGGGGAAAGTTGGGTTACATACAGAATACAACTAGCAAAATGGGGGAAAGGAATCAGACAATATCAATCATTATATCAAACGGGTTAAACACTGTATTCAAAAGACAGAGATCATCAGACTTTATAATAAAAGCAAGGTCCATCAGTATGCTGACTACAAGCTTCTCACTTTAAATTCACAGAAGCAAACAGGCTGAAAGTCAAAGGATGAAAGAATATATGCCATATAAATTGCCAAATAAAAGCAGAGGAGTAACTAACCTTAAGTCAGACAAAGGAGACTTTGAGACAAAAACAGATTCTAGACAAAAAGAGGGATATATCGTAATGAAAACTGGTGAATTCATGAAGAATATCAACAACTAAAAATTGGGGTCCCAAAATACATGAAGCAAAAAACTACGAAACTTCAAGGAAATAATAGACAATTCAACAATAATCGAGATTTTAATACATGACTATCAATAACAGATAATGAAAACTAGACAAAATCAGCAAATTTATTAAAGATTGAACAGTGTAAATAAACCAATTTGACTGAACTAACATTTATAGTACATTTCACCCAAAAGCATCAGAAACATTGTTTTCCCCAGGCAACATGGGACTTTTCCAGGTTTAAGAATATATGCAAGGCCATAAAACAAGATGCAGTATATTTCAAGGGAGTAAAATCATGTAGTATATTTCTGCAACTACTACAGAATCAAATTAGAAATAAACAACATACAGAAACTTGGGAAATCTACAAATATTTGGAAATTAAAAAAAAAAAAACATACAGTGTTCTAAA